>JAYMSP010000054.1:0-100047 GCA_036897095.1 Plantago elongata
TTATTCGTTGTTAGCAGCCATGAGTTGGTCTCTATATTGATGTCATGTACTCGGAGTCTCATCTAAAAAAAATATATAGAAAAATCGTATACCCTTCTTTTTGGACTAGAAACACGTCGTAGAAAGAAATATTTGGCTTATTAGAGCTGTGGGTGGAAAAATACCAGAACCCAAAAGAGATATAAAAGAAAAGATATTACATCGAGAACAAAGGCCGAGTATCTTGTTATTCATAAAGCCTTACAGGAAAAGATAGGACAAAACAAAGAGATATAGAAAATTCGCATAAAGTGGTGGTGTAAAATATTATTTATTATAGTATAAGGAAAAGTTTAGAATCTTGAGGTGCGTCCTGCGAAGTTTTAGAAAAATATTTACTTTACACATGTAAATAAAAAAGAGGCATGCGATTGTCTGGGCTCACCTCATCGGATTTTCTGAATTATCTCATCAATATTTAAGGTTGGCTGTGGAAAGTGCGGGGAAGTGGAACCATTAGAAACTTACCGCAAAGTATACATACAGACATAGAAAAAAACGAAATAGAATTGTATTATGTATATATTTTCTCATGATCGCTCTAAGGCCTTTTTATTGCTGTTGAGTTTTTTATTAACCTTTGTGTTATGGTGCAAAGAGAATACATGTCCAAGAAGAAGTCCCACAGAAGGGAGGAAAGAAAAGTTCTTGTTCGTAGAAGGAGAAAGGAGACTAAGATCAAAGGAAAGTACTTTCTTTATACTGCGTAAGATTTTTCTTGGATATTTGGATATCCTATAAGCATATACCGAGTACAATTCATTTCATTTTTGCACAAGGGATTTGATTGAGCCAAATTGTTGACTTTTGGATGCAAGACTAATAAGAAGATATTATTCATAGTAGTCCCTAATAAAGAAAGACACAAACCAAACATAATAATGATGTAAATAGAAACAACAGGGAGAATAATCTTTCTATTTCGATTTATTGAGATGAGGGAAAAAGAAAGAGGTACAGAAAGCTATTTATTGATGAAAATAGATCAAAAGAGTCACATATTCACATATAAAAAGATCCAATATGACAAACCTACTCTGTAAGAGAATACTGGTGGATAAGATCCAGCGCAAATACTTTACTATAAGAAACAACTAAAAAGAAGCAACATAGCAACATGTTGTCTATGGTAAGTAGTATTACATGTAAGAAAGAATTAGTGCTAGCATACATATCGTTTGCTTATTGGATACCCAGTGTTAGCAGCTTCTATTATTAAGGGATTGGAAAGAATTTAGGGTACTGGTAAAATCACAACTCTTTTTTCCTTTTGGTTGATCAGTCAGATCAGAATCGTCTTGTTGTACTCTATCGCCTTTTATTTAGTCTACTTTGGTTTCCTAATGCTATACCATTTCCCCATTTTCCTAAGTTAATTTATCTCTATATGATAAGACTGCTCATCATACTTGCTTGTGCGCCCATATTAAGATACTGAATATATATATAATTTAATTAGTGAAGTTTAGCTCATTGAAAAAAAAGACTTTATTCTATTTTGAATGCTCTTTTTTGTGTGAAAATGAAGGTGTGATGCGTTTACATTGTTAACAACTTATGACTTTCTAATTGAAGAATGTGTGTTTTTTACTGGGGCAATAATGTGCAATGCTTTATATGTACCCAACACTTTTTACTGGACATAAGTCCAATTTTTTCTATCTTATATATAAAAGATAAACCCGGAGGAACGCTAGATTATCTCCATAATGTTGTGTAGAGGGTTATGGTGCACCCTAATCTAATTTAATCTAACGAGTCTAATATTCATTACTAAGCCCATTACTATGTAGGAGTTGGTTCTTGTATTTTACGGGTTTTGTACTCATTGGGAAATAGTCCTGCTATTGTAAGACATTAACCTTTTTTTCTACTCAACCTTTCTTTTAGTCTATTCTATATTGGTAGAAGGAAAATCATAGTCTTTGCCACGTATAGTCGTTTAGATACGAATTCAACCTTTTTCTTTGAGAGAGGTTATTTTTTAAATTCATTTTTTTATATCTTCTCTTCGGAGTCTAATACGCTTTGTAGTCGAGAAGATATCGAGTTTACCCCCTATTTGGCTTCTTTTACTTTATTGCGTTACTCTCATACATATTTTAATAAAATACTAATTAGGGCAGGAAAGAATGATTAGCGCAGCTCGTAGATAGGGTCTTACCGAATCACAACAAATTCTAAAAGAAGAGAAAAAGCCGAGATGTATTACAATAAAACTACTTTCTAGTTTACCTCTTTCACAAATAGAAAATAAAAGATCTATTCTAAAAAAGCTTCTACCTCAAACTCAAAGCTATATTATTTTCAGAAAGAGAGCAAACTTAATCAAAGTCTATAAAAAGAATCATGCCATACAGATAACCTTTTTTGAATTCCAAGGATCCTTTTTGGTAGACAGTCAAAGATAACTTTGGGTTTTCACCAACACGATGATACCTCAATAAGTCATGAATGAATAACACATGACGACGTTTACTCATATACCGGGAGAAGTGGATAGTTTACAAAGACAAGTAGAAGTGTAACTCACTATCATAGAGAGTTTAATCGACAAGGAATGCAAGTTGGAGGAAAAAAAAGACAGTCTCTATAACAAATTAGTTCAAGACAGTCAGCCCAGCCTATTTCTTCTAGAATGAAAACTCCATACTTTCTTTATTATTCTTTACGACTGCTTGGGGAAGCAATACGAGCTCCACTGAAATCCTGGAATCTAGATTGGTATGCTGCCTATTCACCTTACTAGAAATGTTAACATATAGTATGGAGCACAGCATCAGTTGAAATTCACGACGAAGAATATTCATTCATATAGAGAAGGCAACGCATATAGGGGGAATTGTAGTAAAAAAAGAGGGTTAAGATATTCACTCTGATAGCATAAGGTCTAGATACCTATATATAAGACAATCGGAAAGAAGAAGCAAAGCCCAGTAGAAATATACACCCCAAAATTTATTTACTTAAAAGCTTATAGAAATTAGAAAAAGGAAATTTCCATACTAACTAAGTGAAAACTAATCAATGTAAGAATTCTTGTACATATTATACGCATTATTTTCTTTCTTCGTGTCAAGAATTAGTTCACAAAAGGCCTACTCTATTTCCACTGCAAATACAAGAGAACCCGAGTTGCGCATAAACGGAATACCAGAATATATATATATACTAAAGAGAGACGCGCCTTTTTACAACGAAGATAGGTTAGCACCTTATTTTTCGTTATTTATGCCCTCCGCAATCTGTATGTAATAATTTTTATAATACATAGTAAAGTAAAGGTCGTGGATTCTGTCTAAGTATTTCTCTTCTCCAAATAGATTTCACTGTTGTAACTGATCCCACCTGAAATTATTTTTTTTATTTATGTACATTTATCTGAAGCTGCAATACAAAAAATCGTTGAATCTAACTAGAACGTATAGAAAAAGAAAAGTGAATCTAGAGAAGAAGGAAAGGAACGAATTCATTTGGAGATTTAGCTAGCAACTAAGAAACTTTTCGAGAAATGTCGGTGAAAAGATTGCGAGCAAAGAACAATTGTATACATAATTAGAGAAGACTTACGTGCGTGGCAGGTAGTTATAATAATCTAGAAATTGGGTGGATTCATTGTCTACAATTAAGAATAATTTCAAAGTAAGGCTTCGGACCAATTCAAAAATAACGCGGATCCCATGAACTTAATAAATGTATAAACGGGTATATAGTTATTGACAAGGCGTAGTAGATAAGTTAGAAAAGGAGAGTTCTCTTTCTTTCGTACAGCTAAGAAAAATATATAAAAAGAAATATGGAATACAACTAACTATTTATACTATAAACTATTCTATATCTATTAGAAATAAACATGAGCTTAGGTGTGTGGACAAGATGCTTGTATGTAATGGCACAACTAGTAAATGATGTATTAAAAATTCATTGGAAAAATAGAAATAAAAGGAAAATCTACCCGTTTTTATAGATAGTAAGTATATAATTGTTTATCGAAAATGGAAAAGTCGTGCATACCTGTCTATGGTAAATTAGAAAAAACTTCTGAAAAAGGGGGAAAGACTACTAAAAACCCTAATAGATTCATGGTATTTGTGATGAGAATCGTAGGCAAATTCTATTTTAATTATAGGTTAGCCAATACTTTCTTTTTATTATATAATTAGAGTGCTTTCTGAAGACAAAGCTGAAAAAAAGAGACATTGCACAAAGAAGGGGCATAGGGAGATAGATAAATAGAGAGAATACCGCCGGTAGCACAAGAAAGGTAAGAAGAGAAAACCAATAAATAAAAGAGCACTCTTGTAATTTCTTGTTTGAAATCCATCTATAATGTTCGAGATGCCGTCTAGACCTCCGTAACCTGTACTTCACGATATCTTTTTTTTATTTATTATATTAAAACTCTGACTTGTGTGTGAAGCTTAGTCTTTAAATTTTCCCGTTCCTTGTATAGAGGAGAGATACGTTTTTGTTTTATAGATACCGACGTTAACATTATGATGGCATAATTTGACATTTGAAAGCTCATCTTTAGGCTGTTATTCTTCACCAATTAGATAGACTTATTTTTATAAAATATTATGATGTGTGTATAAATTTGCAAGTAGTTTCCTAATTATGTAAGTTCCCTTTATACTTTTAAGGGTAAGATATCTTTCTTGATTATTATGGGATTATTGTGGAATTCCTCTATTAGTGAGTGATAACTCTTTATTAAGTCAACTTCTTCTAGATAAGTGTATTCTTGTTAAGGGGAGATATATTGTGTCGTGATTAATGTTTAATGAAATAGTAAGAGTTACCAAGTATACTTTCAAGTCTAGATATTTTTTTCTATAAGGGAAAATCTCTTGTATCAGGAGTACTCCAAGGTATGATGTTTATTTATAAAAGAGGACTGCTATGATATAAGTATATAACTAGAAGTCTATTATAAGAAACAGGATAAAAAGCATTTCATGTTCACCATCTATATTAAGAAAAAAGGGGATTTGTTACTTAATAGTTTTAATCTACTATTTACATAAGAAATACTGCCTTACTATAAACCCTTCTTATTTTAATTATTTTTTAGAGATTGGCCCTATAATTAGGGTATATTATTGCTTGGCAAGGTACTTTATAATTTATAACTTTAAGGAGGACTCTTCTCTATCATTAATTAGTAGTATTTCTAGGGCATATGTATTCGTAAAGGGACTCCTAACTATCTCTAAATATAAGAGCTAAGGTTAATGCTTAAGATACAAAGTAAGTTACCTCTTATCTATAAGTGTAATTCTAAAATAAATGCAAGAAGAATACGCATGCCATATAAATTGCTTTAAATAGGGTACTTTTCTTCTTTTAAGGGTGAGCTACCGCTGTGTTTATGTAAGTACTCTTTCTTCCTTGCCTTCTTAATATGAGACTTAGTCCTTAGAAATAATATAGTGCTAAGTAAGAGAGTTTCTACAGTCTCTTTGATCTATTAAATATTAAGTTAAGGTACTCTCTCTTGGCCTTATTTAGTGTATAACTAGCGCCTCTACGGGTTATAAAAAAGGGTGCACTCTCTTATAAACCTTAGCTTGACGTAGCATAAGGTAGTTACTAAGTAAGAATTAAATAGCTAGACCATTAAAAATAGTAGTAGTAGGAGATGCTTTCTATGTATCATTAAGGTATGATTCTTTGTTAAATATAGTTGCAGAGAGGACTACTTGCCTTT
Source organism: Plantago elongata (assembly GCA_036897095.1). Lineage (NCBI taxonomy): Eukaryota > Viridiplantae > Streptophyta > Magnoliopsida > Lamiales > Plantaginaceae > Plantago > Plantago elongata. The sequence continues at coordinate 5,750 of JAYMSP010000054.1, forward strand.
CTTTTTAATATAATCTCTAGACAGTAAGGAGCTCTCTTTAATACTCAATGCTTAGGGAAGTAAGGAAACTATACATGTAGATAACCTCGTATATAATACCTAAATAAATTAGTGTTAGAACCAATTTATTATTATAGTATAAAACTTTAGCAAATACCATTTTTATAGGAGATTAAATAGTACATACTTTGAAAGAGGTTCTATGCTTAAAGAACAGGCTTTGTATCCTATTATAGAATACGCAATTATTTATTGAAGAAGGAAGCTATACTCTATTTATAGTTCATAGAGTCTTTCTTATACTAGAGTAGTGGCAATCCCTAAGCGTTAAAAAAATTCTTCTGTAGAAGCCTATTATACTAAGGCATATACTAGTTTTCTCTAATAAAAAGAAGGAAATAATTCTACTTATTATACTAGAGCGAGCATTTTAACTATTATATTTAAGAAGTCTTATAACTTCCTACGATTACTTTTTAATAATTAAGTAATCAAGGGAATAACTCTCTATCTCCCTTAAATTAGATTTAAATAATATATACTATTATAACTTGCTTATAATATAGTAATATCATATATATAAGACTCATTTTAATTTCATTAGAGAAGACTCTATATATAGTATTGTTACTTCCTTAATCCTTTCATGTACTCGTTAAAGTTAAAAGATAGGATTGATTTAGAAATATAGAAATGAATATAAATATTTGGTAGATTCCTTCTTCTTAGTTATGAAGTAATAGGTACATATAAATTTAGAGTAATGTGGGAAGAAAATAATAGGTTGCATTGCATGTAAAAAAGCGAGGATAACATAGAGCCTAAGTAGCTCGGTAGTACTTGTATTTCTAGTAGAAGATCTTATTATATATATGAGTATTTTTTTAATTACCAAACTTCTATATTGATGAACAACTCTATTGTAGTAGCTAAGTATAAACCTAGTATAATTACCTTTGCAATCTTCTAATAGTTTCTTTCACAAAAACAATATTTTAACAAAAAGAACTTTAACTTTACATACGTGTGTTATCTGCGTGATTTGTCTAACGTTAGAAATTTCATCTAGATTAATATGAAGGAATCTATATTAAAGAATATAAAAATTTAACTTATAAGGTGTAATTTTATAACTCTAACAGGAAGCATTGATAGTTAAGCGTTTCTTATATATATAGTTGTCTCTCTGAATTAATAGAAAAGTCTTTATCTATAGCTAACGATTGAGAGTATGAAACCATTTACATAATCACTTATTAATTACCTAAACACAAGAGGCATACTACGACTATATTACATTATAGTACCTAGATAACAATAGTAAGAGAAAGTATATAACGATTCTATAACAAGAACTTATGCAATACTCACGCTTTGAAAGAGGAAGTCTTATTTATTATATATATTATTTATTTTCGCTTACAAAATGTTAACTGTTTTTCTCTCCCCAGAACTCCTTAAGCTATGCCTTCAGTACAAATTTGGTACGTAAATCTATTTAACGTGCATTTCCATTTCCTATTAGTACTTATAATAAATATATATAAATAGATTGATGTGAATATAAGAATGATATAATATAATCCTATGTAATAGATAAGCTACACTAGTCCTTAGTATTAGTACAAGTTACCCTCTATATTCCTTTACTATTCTTTTAATATTCTTTCCTATCTAAATTTTATCATAACGTGGAGCGGGTTCTCTATACTTTTAACTTTTAGATAGTTACATTTCCATATCTGATAAATTAAGAAGACACCTAAGGAATAATTAGATTAAAATGGGACGTCAACTAATTCAAATATGCGATTCCACTTAATTTGAAAGTAATCGGAATAACCTACTTATTAGTATATATTTTATTCTTTTAGAAAACACCTAAAAAGTAAATTAAAAAGAAATGGGCTATTCTTAGTACTAATGCTAACAAAAGAAAGTAACTTCTATTTTGAACTAATACTTGTAGTTCTGCATACTATATATATTATATATTCAGTAAATATCTATGTAATGTAATTTCTAGTATCTAATTTAAAAGTAATTGCTTACTCTATACCATTATACCTTGAAGTTTTCAATACGGTAAGACGAGACCTATCTTAATAAGGAGGATTTCTGAGCGATAAATAAAACATACATTTCTTTATACTTAGCAACATCATTACATGAGCAATTTAGAAAACGTAAGGAATAGCCTTGATTATAAAGAAAAATTTATGTAAGATCTAAGTAGTACTTTGTAGAAGAGTATAATACTTAAGTTAAGTCAGTGGTGTCGTGTTATTTACCAGATATTACACGATTTTAAATTACTTTTGCTTATAAAAAATAATAAAAAAGTCTCCTAGTAAATGTACCGAGTATAGTAGAAGTAACTCCTATTCTGTTAATCTAAAATTAATAGAAAAGTAAGAATATAGCTTGCTTCGGGAATAATAATACTTCGAGTATGTATAGTAAAAGGAAAAGAATAGGCATAAGTGGATACACTCTATCTATGTAAGCTTTGGTGTACTTAGATAATTCCTGGGCTATACTAGTGTACTTTTAGGTTGGTTGTTTTTACTCAATATACTAGACTATATTTACTATAAATTAAATAATTAAAAACGAGTATGGTTTGTTACTTTTAATAAAATTATAAGGCATAACTGCATACTAACTACTAAAATAGGTGAGCTCTTACTTAAGCAGTTATCTAGTAGACAAGCTCTTTCAATATATCTATATTTTATTGTTATTGGGATCCTAAAAATACATGTACTTACGTACTTTTTTATATGCTATCCTGTTTTAAAGTAGTATACTATAACGCTTTCTAGGATGTCATCCATTTCGTACGTAGTCTTAGTAACTCTTAATCAAGCTTATGTACCAATTAGTTTTTGGAAATGCCAGGATAACTTACGTAGTTTAAGAAGTATTTCATGAAATACTATGGGCTTCCATAGGAGAATATTGTATGCTGTATTAGAAACAAATCTAAATATGCACATTCGTAAGGCAGAAATCAGGTAGGTGAAGACCAAGATATAGATAATACATAACCTACGCAAGGATACCTAACATAATTGTAAATAAAAATAAACCACAAGGAAGTCTTATATTTACCAATTAAATACACAGAGTAAATTCTCTCTTATGCATGTCTCTACTAGAAGAATATATATCTTAAAATTAAAACACAACTAATTTATCCATACAAAAGTTTGTATATTTCACACATATAATATTTTGTAAGTAGTACTGAGTACACTTATGAGTTTACTCTAAAGAAACCAAGAGCCCTTATAAAGCAACATGACTATGAGTCATAAAGTATGCAGGGAGGGGAAGCACTGCATGCACGAGTTAGTACTGTCATTGCCAGCCTTACTTGACAGGCAGGGGCTTTGTTCCGGATAGCAAGGGTTGCTTTACTAACGAGTGCAACTTAGGTCTGTAGTAGGTAAAAGGCAAGAGGTACTTCGGGTAGCTTGCACTAGAGAGGGGTCAGGTCCTTTCAGAGAGCAAAACAGAAGGCAAAGAGCTGTCCTGGGTGCATGCAGGCAAGCTTCGGTAATCCGCGGGGTAGGTCATTATAAATGCATCTGTCTATATACGTACACAGTTTTAGGGAATAAAAAAAAAAAGATTCTTTAAGGCTTTTAAGCAATCATTCTACAAAGGAAATACTCCTATAATGAAATTAAGTGTTTCGCGCATAGAAATAAGGAGTCATTAGGCATTGCACCGATGTATTCTTTAAAACTTTAAAAGTAAATTGAATGTCAAAATCTAGTAAATATAAGATAAGAGGATTATATACTATTAGGTATAAATGTATAGTAAGTAATAGTGTTCAGAAATATACTATGTATAGGTTAAGACAAGAATAGAGTCTATCTTTTAGAATTCATTACATTTATAGAATTTATAGAAAAATAAGTATACTTAAGAGTAACTGTGCTAGATATATATATAATACTACTCATATCAAAAAGTGTGCAGAGACAGATCAAGATAGAGTAGGGGTAGTTTCATGTACATCTATTCTGGAAATAGTTAAAGAAAAAGATATTTATTATGTGCCCCCCAAAAAGTAGTGGTTATTTCTTTCTATGTTTTTTTACCTAAGAAATTTTAGACATTAGAATTAACTTAATTTAATAATAGAAAATTCACTAGATTTAGAACTATGGAGTCAAAAGAAGAGTATACATGACCTAAGACAAAAGGAAACTTAAGATTCGAGCTAACACGGAATTACATAATTATAGATACTAAGTATACAAGTTAATTATATAATATAGAAGGAACTTATCAAATTAGTAAACACATGGAAAATTACTCATGTAAAATATTAAACAAACGCGATTATATTATAAGGAATTATCTTGTATAATAAATATAATAATTTATTATACTTTACTAGAATAAAAATTGTAAACTTTTTTGTTAGGAAAGAGCATGATGACTTGGTACAGCTCGTAGTTAGTTTACTTTAGTTATGTAACTTTTTGGTCTAGATATAGATATTAAGAAGATAACAACATTCAAATATAAGCAATCAATAGTACCAAAAAACTAAATTTCTTCCTCGCGGAACATGATACCTAATACTAATATAAAACTAAGTATAAGAAGTTATGTAAATTAATGCAAATAAAAAGAAACTCTGTTTTAGTAAATATGAAAGTACATAAATAGAATTCGACTCCGATGTTAATTTATCATAAGGTAGTGAGAGAAATTCACAGAAATTATATTATTGGTAACGAAAAAAAGAAGATGTGCTAACTTGTGTTTGTTTCTTAGCTTTCTTATATATAGTCTTTGTCCTAAGGTCTATATTGCATGCCTTAGTTCAGTGTATCAGCGCCATTCTTTTCCCTTTTCTAGTATTTATATGAATGAATCTATTCATTTTGTATTAACCCAAATAATTACTGTTGTTTCAGGATTAAATAATACTCAAATGAGAGGCCTAATATAACGAAAACATGTACATGTAAGAAAAGAGTAACTTAGTAATACAAATAATAGGTTTAAATAATTAAGTACTAGAGTGAAGTAAATCTTTATATTAGTTACTAAGAACCAAGAGGAGAAGTATACACGAATAGGAAGGTATACATTCATAGATAGAAATTTACTACTATATAACTAAACAATTTCTATAACATCTAGAGAGGGTAGCCCTTAGGAAATTACAAGGAATGGGAGTGATAAAGCTAATCCAATACCTTACTTATATTACAGAATACAAAAAAGAGTGTGCCTAAGGAAAGTAAGTTAATAATATAGTTGAATAAATAATATAATGATAGTAGATAAAATAAAAAAGGAATACAATATAAAAATGTTCAATAAAATAAATAGTACGTAAACTCCGGTAATAATGAATACCCTACAAAAATATAATAGGCTTTGAATTATAAACAGTTGTCTCTAGCACGTATACCTTAGTACTTAAAAATTCCTTCACCGCGTTATATAATAAATAATAGGGGTTTGCCTATCATAATGCTAACAAAGAAAGTATAAAAGAAATAAAGTTCTTTCCATAATTAGAATCTTCCCTATTCCTATAATATAATAAATATAACCCCAGTATTCTTAGCAAAAAAATAAAGCATGAAAGTACCTTTATGTAAATGTTATCCTATTCCTATTATATATAGTAAAGGTTGCTCCATGAATTTCACTAAGGGAGGCATGTTCTTTCTCTGACTTTGTGATGCCAACCATGGTGAAAAGTAAGAAAGACTTATAATATATAAAATTGTTAAGGGACTACTTTTTTTACATGCATATTATATCTATATAAACTCCTGTACTTCACTAAGGTTATGTAAATCTTTCTCCCTTTAATTAGTGTATAATGAACAATACACTCTTGCTTCTTTTAAGACATAGATTTATTTATTTAAGGTTAGAATACTTTTTTAAGATATATTCTGCTGTAATTTTCCTATATAGGTTTCTTGTTAAAATAGGTTCTAGACATCTTTCATAATTGTATAAATAAATAAGTATATCTATAGGGTAAACTTCTCTACTCTCTTTAATAGGGAGTACTCGATGTACTAATATGTACTAAGGCAAGTAGGTTATTTACTAGTTATGTATAATAATTTATGTAATAGTACTAACCACTTCTTTGTATATGTATAAGGTGTAAATATAATCTCTTCTCTCTTTCCTCTCTTGAGTTATAAAAAAATGTATTTAAGATACTTTTGGATAAATAAAAAAGGGTATAAATAATATATCTTTTTTACTTTACTAGCTTTTCTGTTAAGTCATAAGCATAATATTTTTAAGATAATAGACTCTCTAAGCTAAAATTATCTAACTCTATTTTAGAGAGAAGTGAGAAGAGAATAGCCTCTATCTCTTAATTATAAATAATTATAAAAGAGCTCTAGAAGTATAAGTCCAGTACTTTATTATTAATTTTTATTGGGGAGGAATATATACCTATCTAGTGTATACTAAAAGAGCTGCTTCTCTCAGCATATTTGAAAAAGTATTACCATATAGGTCTTAGAGTATTTTCTCTATAAATATTATTGGGATCTTAGGTGTACTAACACATTAAATTAGGATTTGCGCTTAGGTACTCACTTATGCATATATTATTTATTTGTAGGTATTTACTTAATTACGCAAAAAACTTTCTAGAGGATAAGAAGTGTATACTCACTATGTGAAAGTAATCATCTATTTAAGCCTTATTTATAGATTCTTTAAGAGATAGGAGATTCCTAACTTATTTATACGAGGAGACTTGTTTGTAGAGTAATCCCTTTCTTCGCCTATAAAGTATACTTTAATAGACTTTTCTATTTAAGCTTTTAACTACAAGCATGAGATAATACCTTGATATCCTTCCGTCAGCAATCTTTATACAATATAATTTAGATATAATAACTTAAAAAATCTTTATAGAAGAAAGAGACTTCCCGAATTTACGCTTATAACTAGTGAATATTTTAATAAAGAAGATTACATATTAAGTATAGTAAGCTTGTTTCTTTTCAAGGATAAATACCTAGTGATTATATAATAAGGGTGTCTATAACTACCTTTTGTAGAAGTGCTTAATTCTAACCTTTCATAATAAATAATTTAGCGCACCCGCGCATAGATTTTATAAATAGTGATTAAAGCCCTTTGTATATTAAAAACTTATAGGTCTTACCATATTTATAAAAGACATACTCTTCTCTTTAATAGTAAGGGTATCTTACATTTCCTAGACAGTCTCTAGTATAAGAAATACTGTATGCATGCCTCCCAGTTTGCCAACTATATTTAAGTGATACAAGACTAAGTACTTTATAATCTAAAGGGTTCCTTAGCTATTAAATAAAATAGTACTTATAGAGGGAGAGGAGAACTATACCCCACCCCTTGCTTCTTGTAATTTATACTGGGGTACCCGGAATTGTCTATTTTATATTTTTACTTGAAGGTATAAGATTAAGAGACTTCTTATTGTATTACTAAAAAATTATGTACTATATAATAAAGGGGTATAATTTCTAGGAACTCTAGCTTTGTATCTATATGCTTGAGTAAGCCCTTAAAGTTATAGGTGAAAGTACTTAAGTCTTATCCGTAAAAATAATTGCATATGTAAGGAAATACTCTAATCTTATATTATCTATAAGGTTTTATTAAGGGAAACATGCATGATATTTAACTCTCCTTATATAGAGAGGAAAGGTACTTAATACTAATCTACTCGTGCTTTTATTAATAAATAATGTAACTGAGAAGTCCCTACTTATATATACATATATACATGAATTACTAGAGAAGTAAGTGTGGAACAAGCCACACTTATTATTTATGCCTTTATGTATATTAGGCAATTTGCTAGAGATCCTCTAGCAAATAGCAAACGACTTCTTAGTAAATAACTCCTTAATGTCTAACTTGTTAGTTAGAGAGCTGCTTTATAGTTCTTACTTAATAATAAGAAAGGCTTAACTCTATCATAAAGGACTGGGTACTAACACTTTTTATATTTAATGGTTTAGAGGAGCATAACTAGCAGTACTTATTTATACTAATAGTTTAGATAAATTATATAGATTTGGTGCCCTCTTATCTCTTAGCATAGTATAAAGTACATGGAGATAAATATAACCCGAAAGGTAATAAAGGGAAGAACATATATAGTATTTATAGACGTTTTATTTACTCTTTTTTATAGTGAACAGCTTCTTATTTTATTAAAATTAAAATCCTCTTTTCCTTAAAAAGAGCATACTCAATTTCCCGTAAAAGTGTTTTGCTAAGATTTCTTGCTATATAAATTATAAATATAGGCGTATAATTAGTTCTAGTATTTTTTATACTACAAAAATGAAAGGTACTTATAATTCCATGCATAACTAGTGACTCCTCTTTTATACAAGGGTCAAGGGCAACTTACCCTGTACTATAGAATCCTTCTATAGTACTCTTGCTCCAGGAGGAAGTACCATAGAATTATTAAAAAAAAGATATTCATTATATAATATTGAAGGAGTTGCGCCCTTAGCATCTTATTTAATTAAGTTCTCTCTAGCTATAGATTAAATATTTAGTAACTCATTAAGTACTTAGCCTCTAGTAATTTATTTTTCTTCTCTTCGGTACGTGCGATCTAGTAGTGTATTATTTATAGAGAGACTCTAGTTCTTACTTGGTTAAGTTCTTCTATTATATATAATAGTAAATACACAAATAAGTCTATTCTTTAAAAATATACTTGATAATAAGGAGTGGAAGAAAATACCTTGATGTTATAGTACCATTCGTTAGGTATAATTATTCATAAGACTAAAAAGCAAATTATATTATAATAATCTAAGCGTGGGTAACTTACTAAGTTTCAGCTATTCAAGCAATTTCATGCGTAAGCCCTTAACTTATTATTACAAAGTTATAAATAATCATTAAGTACAAAGGCACTCTCTCCTATAGTACTTTCTCCAGGGTATATGAATCTCCAAATTATCTTCTTTATAATCCAGTGCGTTGTAATAAATAAAATATAGTTTGTAGCTCTAGGCTATCAAGGAGTCTTTGTTCTACAAATATGTTTTTGTTATTAATTATAAGTAATTATGTATATGTATTTCATAAGGAAAAGAAAATAGTGTACCTAAGCACTCCGCTTATAATAATAAGACTAAGTAATATAAATCTTAATCCTAAGTAAGGAATAAATATAAATAAAGTATGTGGCTATGTCTTATATAAGTGCTTATAAATATAATTCTTGAAAGTAGAAATGTTTCGTAATATCTCCTAGAAAGTACTCTTCAATTTTATAAACTAGACATAAGTATTTGGTATAAAATCTATTTAATTACAGCTATTTTAATAAGATAAATCCAAAGACAAACTTAAGAGAGTTAGCAAATCACGTATTTACTTAGTAAGTATTAAGGGAAGCTCCTACCTAGTAACTAGTAATGTGCTCCGTTCTTTAGTAAGATAAGAAGAGGGCTTAGATAGTAGTTAAAGTACTTCTCTATCTATAAAGTAAGATAAACTATTTTATATAAGGCTTATAATATGTGAGAGAATAATAAAGCCTCCTTTTAAATAAATATTATAAATGTCCTAGAAAATTCCCTAGATAAATATATTTGCTTGCGCGAATACTGTTTAATAACTAAATACGCCTTTGTATGTAATATAGACAGATGTTTTACATAAGGCATAAATACTCGTTTATTCTTTACAAGGTTTAATTCTACACGATATGGAGAGGGATACTTCTTTTTACTAGTTATTCATTATAAATAACAATCTCCTTCTAAAAAATCATTGCTTTAGAACTTAGCAAGTATTCTTTATAAGATTTACATACCATAATTATTTATTAATAGATGTTTAGAAGTTACTTTACCAGAGAGAACATTTAGGGGCATAACTCCCCCACCCAATAACTTAAAAAGTCTCTCTTTGTAAAAAGAATTAAAAATACTTGGTAAGTTCTGTCCTTTCTTAATCTTAATTTAGAGAAGAGTAGCGCGCAGCTCAGTAAACTTTTTATAAATTAGAATAAGCATGAGAATATACACCCTTATCTTAAGCCATGCAAGCAAACTCTTTAAATATGCTACAGTAATATCCCTTTACTAAGATTTCTTAAAGCATATAGTATACACTAAAAGAAGCTCTAGGATAACTTACATTTTAGACAAAATAAAGTATAATATTAATATAGCGCACTCTCTTTGATATAGTTTTAGGTGCTTTAATACTTTCTCTAGGCCTAACTTTTAAATTAAAGTAAATACTCCCTTTGCTCTATTTCTTGTACAAAAAGTTTAATATAGAGTTAGTATAATAAATAATACCTTCGCCCATACTTAAGAATTAATTTTTAAGGGGATTGTATGCGTAAGACTTACACGTGACTTTATACTAAAAAATACTTTAGGAAATTCTCTCCTTAAGTAAGGTAGTATATGGTAAGGGCACGTGCTTAAATATAAAGTATAGTTTTAATAAATAAAATATACTAACGCATAAAACAGAATAAATATTAGCTTATTATAAGGAACTCTCTTACAAATATATTTTATTAAAGGGTATGAGTATTTTTTAGTAAATCTATAACTTGTAATAATATGAGTCATAATTATGAGAGGCACTTATTAATAAGAGAGCATCAATATTTAATTAATTTAATTACTGTCCGCAAAGTATCGTCTTATAGAGTCTTTACTAAATTATGTTTCTAAAATATATCTCTCTTTATAACTAAGGCTCAAGTAATTTTTCCTATCTATTAAATAACTTAAGTAAATCATAGATATTCGTTAAATAAAAAGAGAGTTGCCTTTATTATAGCGTAATTATTTGATAAAGTAGCAGGAATATTTCCAAAATAGTAGACTCTTCTTACGTAAAGTATCTAGTTATAAATAATTATCAAGCGTAGTATTTACTCTAAGAGATTTTTATCTTTATGTTTAAGAAGTTGCTAAAATAAAAGAGGCACCCTAAGACCCATGTAACTAAAGGTACTTTCTTAACCTCTAAATATTTACAAAAGAGCTAGGTGCAGGAGTAATTTCTCTGTTTATAGTAAGGTAATTAGCCTATAAATTTTAATATCAGTGTATATTAAGGGTAAAGAGGATTCCTTACTACCCTTATATGCTAGTATTAGGTTTAAGTAATTCAACATTAAGTATCTATATAATAATTATACCCTAAAAATGTAAATTAAGGAAAAACCTATATAGTAATGTAACTCTAGTATTATTTCTAGAAAGGGTTAACTTAAAAGAACATGTTATCATATTATAGTTTTTCTTTAATTTACATTTTTAGTATATAAAGTACCCTCTATTATCAGTAAGTGGATAGCTTAGGGGTTTATAAAGTCCCTTATATTTGTGTAATAACGAAGTGAATCCCTTTTCATAAAACATAAATATATGGGGCTTTAGCATTTCCATATTATATAAAATAAATTATTTATTAGGTCTTAATTAAAAAGCTCTCCCTCTTATTTTACATCTTTTTATGGTTTAAGGGGTGCACTAGGGTAAAATACATGTTTCATCATAATATTTTAGAGTAAAAAACTAAGAATATGACGTATACTTTGAGAAGAGAATTATAACCTTTAACAATAAATAATATGTTCCTACTAGAGAAGGTAGAATTGCTCCAAGCTATGTATTTAAGAAAAGGGTAGAGACTAACACACTCTTTTACTCTATTTATTAGGTGCTGCTCTATTTATATAAATATTTCATATTAATTTATAGCTTAAACAAGACGTACTAGGTACTTATACAAGAGCTATGTATGGTAAAAATCTTTCTATAATAGAGACGTATTTATCTTAGTTATGTATATAAATACACATTAAGTATGCTAAAGGGAGCAATACCAGTCTATAATCCTATATTAAGTACAATAGTTTATATAAGATACACTTAAAACGGTATACTTATATAGTAAGAAATCTTTGTAAAACACTTTTAGATCAAGAGTTTTTTCTCTCAGGGTTAAATTAAATAAAGCACGCTTAGTACTAAAGAAGCTTGTGTTTGGTAGCTCCTGTACTACAGTTAAGTTCTCTTAATTAAGATGAATTGATAAGTAATACAGCACTCTTTTTTAGTTACATAGAACATAGTTTGAGAAAGAGCTTAATACACTACTTTATTTAGAGAAGAGTAAGCATTAAGTCTCTAGAATTATTTAATAAGCATAGGTGAGTGTATACTACCCCCTTCTTTAAAGAAAGAGAATTAACCCCTAGCATTAAAGTATTCCAAAAGATATATTTATAAATGATAATACACTCCTGGAAATACTACTAAACAGGTACCTTCTACCATGGTACTATAGACACCTTATAGGGTGAAGTAGAGTATACTTGAGAGAGTTAGAATAAATCATTTAGATAAGGGTAGAACTTATTAAGCTGTTATTTACTCAAGTTACAGTAATAAGTACACTCCGGACATTAACAAAGAGATACACAAGCAGTTGCTAACTATCTTTAATTGTAAATTACTGTAGTTTAATGCTATATATTATGTATTACTAAAGAGGAATACTTTTTATACTACTAAATAATTTGTATGTAAAGAGTTAGAAAAGCATACACCCCTACCTAAAATTATAATAGTTCATACTAGTTTAACTATATTTCCTTGATAATATGCTTTCGTTACTCAATAACTATATTAGAATATTTACATAAATAGTGCGAAAGATTACTGTATACATAGTTTGCTAGGCAAGTAACTTGATAAAGATAAACACATGGGTATAACTCTATAATTAAGAAAAGCTCTATATAGTTATAAATTCTGCCTAAGGGAGCTCTTTCTTTGGGGAATAAACTACTTCCATATAACCTTAAAAAAGGGTTAATACTTATTTAAAGAAGAGAGAAGGTACCAAAAGCATTCCTTTAATATAAAGAAAGTACATTTAAATATAGGGTTATAGGGAATAATTCCTTCTTCAAAAATTTATTATTTAGCCACTTGTTTATAATAAAATAAAAGGTTAAGTATGCGCTCTTTATTTTATAAAGCTCTCTACTTTTTTTAATACTTAAGAACTGACATTTTGCATAAAGGAAATACCTTCTCTCTTTAGTAAAGTCTTTATAGTAACTAGTAACTAAATATGTGTATTCTTGCTATAGGAGATAGTGTTATTGTACTTAACAATTATTTAGACTTTTTATAAGTAAACTAGTATGAATTTTTATAAGTATGTTGTAGATAATAAGTTTAATTCTGTATTATTTTATAATATATAAAATACAAGTACATAAATACTCTCTTGCTCTAGTCATAAATAATTTATTTAGTAAAATATAATAAGAGTTCTTTAAGTAATTTAATTCTAGATATGATAGGGTGAAGCTAGCTTAGAAGTTTAAATTATTTTAAAAGGAACATTTTATAGTATTTAATTATTTAAAGACTACATTTTATAGCATATAAAGAAGGCATTAGGTCGTATCCTAGTAAACTTAAATTATATTAGTTATTAGATAGAGAAGGAATACTTTAAAGGACATAATACTTTCCCTTATATTTTATATTAAAGTAGTTTTATTAAGGAGCTCCGCCTATCTCTATTACTTCTATGGCTAGAGTACTATAATCAAGAGCTAATACTTGAAAGAAGAGGGCATATATTTTTAATACTTAATTACTTATGAAATATTAAGGTATAAAAAAAGGGATACCTCAATACTAATTTATTAAATATAAGATAGAGATAGGATTATATTCCTTATTTATACAAGAGTACTTAATACTCTAGTATATGAAAAATAGGTAAACTCTAGATAATACACCATTGATACTTAATAATTTATTAAATAATTGCGCTAGACTAGCCTCTCTTTAGAAACTAGTATAAATATAAGATAATAAGTAGGCTCTCTATAGAAAGAAGGGTTATTTCTCCTACCCTCTTAAGCAACCAGGCAATTCTATTTAATAAAGGGATACATTTTATCTAGCTTTTAGAAGGGGTACGTATGTAACTTTAAGGGGTCTATTATAAGCAAAGTAATAAAAGATGTCTTACTCTAGTATGAGTAGATTTATAATACTCTGTCAATAAAGGCTGAGTACTCTCCTTACTAAGTCATTCTATAATTAAGTCTTACTTTATATAATGAGAGTTTACTTATACTTATGTTTCAGGTAACTTTAATCATTTAAGTAAAATATGAAGTAAAACTCTCCTATACCAGTATCTCCATACGCATTTATAGAGAAGGCTTACTAAATTTTTATACTATAAAATTAATAATAAATAAGTAATTACACGCTATTCAACTCTTAATACACGCACCTATAAGTACTCTTAGGACACCTATTATTTAAGTATTTGAGAGAATTCAAGCCTTTTTAAGCGTATCTCTTTTTTATAAAAGTATTCTATAAGTAAGTGAAGGCATAGTTAAGTCTATTATTAAATAGTCATAATAGATAAAGTGCTATTAAAAATGCCCCAGGTATGGTAGAAAGACACCATTTCTTATACACTTAGATATTAAGACAAAAACTAAAGGTGAGGGGTTAACGTTGAACACTATCCATTATACCATTATATGTCTTATTTAAGCTAGTATTAGCGAGAGTAACTTCAGTACTCTTAACTAGTAATGTACTCTTTGCTTAGTAAGTAAGCATATTTTATTAGTACTCTTTTATTAATTTCTTAAGATACTGGTTCTTAAAGCAAGTGTAACAGCTCTTTAATGCTCTCTTATTTAAAATACTACTTTGTTAAGCATACTCTTGTTAAGCAAAAGTACACTATTTCATAATTAAGTTAAATTAAAAAAGTAATTTTCAAGTATAAAGTACATAAAGCATACCCTCTCCTACAGCAACTAGGTAATTTATCTCCAAAATATTTTAATTAATAATTAAGCCTAAGAGGTGTATTTATTGCTTTACTTTTTAGGATATACTAGCACGCGTTTACAATAGAGTTTATATTCTAGCATAATTAAGAGTTAATCCTTTAAGAATTATTAAAGTTATCTCCTTTCATTCTTAAAGGTATTTGTTTTCTTAGTATAAATAATTTCAAAGAATACTTCCTCTAAGTAATGCAGTATCTCTCTACTTTCCAAAGTATAATTAATTCATTAAGAAACTTTAGTAATTAAGTAAGGCATTATTATGAAATGATCTTATTAAGTATAAAATATTGCTTCGTAAATGTAAAATACTCTATATCTTCTAAAGCAAATCCATAAGTATAATCGAGGCTATTAAGAAACCTTTTTCTTAAGCTAACTCTAAGACTCTAACCTAAGGCAAGCTCTTATATTATAAAGTATTCTAAGGTATTATCCTTCTTAACAAATACCTATATAAGTTGTTGTATAGGCGAGGGCTCTCTTTAATTATATAAACTAGATTAAGAAAACGCACGCATTAGGGTATCTCATCAAGTCATAATTATTAAGCTATAGTAGTAGGTATTTATCAACTAGTAAAGGAAATATATACCCTCTTTTAGTATATAAGATAAATTCCTTTACCCCAAGCATGTAACACGGGCTATCATCTTAATCTTAAATAGATTACTTTCACCTATAATATAGATCATAATACTCTTTCTATTAACCTATTAACAAAAGAAACGCGTCTTAGTAGTGTAACCTTATCCCTTTAACTAGAAGAGTATATTGCTTTAGTTATTCTTGGTATAGAAATAGAGACTTAATGCTTTGCTATAATTACTTAATTAAATATTATTTATAGCTTAGAAGAGAGTACCTACTAATAATATTAATATTGTATGAATTTACTTATGAAAGAGGTTAGGAGATTACTTAAACATACCTCTTCTAGTAGATAATTTACTTAATATAAATGCTACAGAAAAGAGAGACTTCGTTTATAATCATTATCCACTATTAGTATAGGTTTAAGGGTTATCCCTCTTTCAAACTATAAAAATATAGCGTTGAGTATTACTTAATTATACAAAGAGTTACCACCTTCTTACTTTAACAAGAAGAGAACTTGCGTAGTATACGGTAGTATCTTTTCTTTTATATTTTACACGAATTAGGGTACTAATAAATAGAGGAATGCCCCTTCTCCTTTTTTCTAGCGCATCTCTAGTAAGTGATAATTCTCTAAGATATTCTATAAATGATATTGCTTGGAAATACCCTCTTTATAAAGACCTAATTTAGCTTTCTATATAAGAGAGCCCTTTCTTAACTTTTTATAAAAATGTAAGGTTTATGTGGTGTATAGTCTCTAGTATAGGACTTAGATTTATATAGGAGCAATTCTATTTTCTTTCTTACCGTATTTCTTGCCTTGCCATTTAAAGAGCATTTATGAAATAAAGGGATACTCATTTACTAACCTATTGTTAAGTGATTATATATAAAGAGGAAGTCTAATCTTATCCTTTTAGAGCAAAGGTATAGTTGCCCCTAGCTTGCAATTTTGTGTTACATCTTGTGAAGCCCATATAAGAGAGTTATGCCTTTAAGTATTCATTAATTTATGGAACTATTTAAACACTTACTGTAGAGTACACCCTTTAAATTATATAATTACTATAAATGTATGATTATGAAAGAACCTATTTTTGTTAATACTTATGTAATAATGATGAAATTCATAGCTTCTTACTAACCCCCTTTATTTACGTGCATTTAGAGTCTCTTAGAAATGTCAATAAGGACCTCTTCCTTAAGGACTAGAAATAAATTCATAAAAATTGACCTAGAAACAATTTCTTATCTTGTTTGTCATACGTTGTATGTACATAAAAAAAGCTACTGGCAAAGAGTCGAATTTCGGCAAGTTTCTGTGAACTTGTCTACGCGAAAAATGGAAGCTTAAGTAAACAAAGCAAAAGCCAACATAAGGTAGGTACAGAGTTTAGAATGGAATAGAATTTAGAACAGAGATCTGTAGTAAGGGAGTCAGTTCACTGGCATTGGTCATGAGCTTTGGTAGCACATCGTTAGCTAGTTTGTAAGGTCATGACATGCCGCAAACCCAATGAGTAAAGGAAGATTTTTTCCTTGGGGGTCTTTTAGGACTAGGTAGAAAGGTACTTAGACATCGGTTACTACTTACTAGGGTTCAGGGAGCAAGGAAGAAAACTGTACCAGAAGTTACGCTGTCGGGAGCAATCAAGTACTGAATATACAAGTAAGTTGAGTATACCTTTGAGAGTCACTTCGCGGGCAAGCTTTGGTAGTGGTCCACGAGTACAAAAGTAATTACTGGACCGATACATGTATCATTCTATAATATGTACATAAGTAGGACAAGGACCGCTAACAGCGTGAAAGGCTGTGATGTTATAAAATAAGTATAATTTATGTACTTGCACCTATGTATTTATGACGATTCACTTACAATTTAACTAGAATAGTTAGTGTACAAAGCAATTCCTTTAATTAAAGGTTCCCTCTTGCTCTATCTCCTTTAATTAAATTATAAGGTGTATTGTATTATAAGCGCGCTTCCTATAATAGAAAGTACTTAAACTCACTAAGTAACCCATAAAGGCACAATAGAAAGTATTCCTAGGTTTTTCCTTAGAGCTATCATGAGTTCTAGCTCTTGAAATAAAACAAGAAAGTGGCTGCGTACTGAGGGCCTATTCCAATTCCAAAACACAGAACAAAGCAAGCTTAACAAGAACTCTCTCCTTTCTCTTGAATTTAACTATCTTCTAGTAAAAATAAGATGTATAGTTCTCTCTTATGCGTTATTGCGTGTCTTTTCCATACTATAGCTTTAGACTTTAGAATGATAATATTTATCCCAGAAAATCCATACTAAATGAACTACTACATGAAACACCTTATGGATTAAGTATTAACTAAGTGAGGATAAAAGATATTAGATAAATATAGATAGTCATTCTTTACTTTAAGTAAATATAACATACCCATTTAGTTATGAAAAGTATAGTATAAATTTCAGGTACTAGCCTTTCATTAGATTAGGTAAGATAAGGGACATGCAATGCAATCTTTTCATTGGGTTTTTCTAGGTTTCTGAGTAGTTTAAGACTAAACACTTGACTTTTCATTATACTATTGATAGGATATTTTCTAGAATAAGCTTATTATTTTACTTATGAACTTTATTATCAGATATCATAATGAAAGGAAGTTCTTTTCCTAATTCACTTAGATTTTTTAATTCTCGATATTCTATCTTGTAAGATTCACTATATTCTACGAGCATTTCTATGGATAAATCAAATATAAAAATAGAAAGAATGTATGTAGGTAGTCGTTTATAAACGTGTCATAAACCTAGCATATAAATTATTATAAGAAATAAGTGGAAGTAACTTCACAAAAGAAAAAGAATATTTAGTATTTACTAAATAACATATAGAGGGAGTTGTTCCTTTGCCTTATATTTACTTATACATCATATTATGACAAACAAGAGATAACACCACCAAATGTGTATTTTTTTACTTAAGTCTTAGACATGTTAGGGGATTTCTTAGATATAGAACATAAGAATTCCACGTAAGTGATTTGATATGAGAAGAAGGGATTTCCTTAAGTAATTCAAAGCAAGAACATAACATCGTTAGCATTATACACAGTGCACTCTATTTAACAAGAGTATTCTATTTTATAGAAAAAGAAGGGTGTTTCCAGAGAATGAATCTATATTTGTTTTTATGAGTATGTACACTTAGAGTTAAAGATTGTTGTATAGTTCCTTGGTAAATTATAATTTAACAGTACAAAATTTAAATGGCTCTCAGGAGTTACCCTACATACTGGGTGGTGGTCGTTTTAGCTATTACATACAAGTAAGTATAAATGAGTCTTTATTTTCTGTTATTATTTTCTTTTCCCAAAAGTGAACCTACTTTACTTTTAGCTTTAGTTTACGTGTCAAGATAATATTTTATTTTTATAAAATCTACTATTAAGTATTTACGCGAGTAAACACCCAGTTTAACTAGGAGCAACGCAAGAATTTCGTGGTTTTCTATAGAAGGAAGGGGAGCTCATGGGATGTCTTTTTTATATCACACTATACTTGAAATCCTTAGTTCTCCCTTGTGTTAGGTATATACTTTGGTTATAAAGGCACCTTTAATTAAAATAAGAAGAGATGACTAAGGAGCAATTCTTTTGTCTAAGTTAAGGATAGACAAGGCAAAGTTAACTAGTAGTCTATTGTTAACTGTTTCTATTTTAATAGTGTATTACTTATATCTAAATCCTTTTATATCCTAGCTTATACCCTTACAAAGGGTTCTAATTCATATACTATATCTATAACGATAATGTGTTTATAACAATATGTATATAAATTGGTTGTTTGCTAACTTTGAATATTGCATTAATTAAATATATGCATTACTCCACTTAAGTAAAGCACCCCACCCACATATATCCAATAAATAAATTAAATTAGTTAACGTACAAGCAATAAGTGTTTTCGCAAAGGTATTTCTCTTACTTCTTACTACTTTTACTTCTTTGTTGTTATATTCTGAACTTAGCTAAGCAAGCTAATGGGAAAGAATAGTAATTCAACTACGTGATGTATTATACTTATACTTTTTGTCTTTTGTGGTATTTGAAAGGATCTTTTTCTAAATATGATAAATATGTAATTTTATAGTGTATAAAATACACCTAAGCATTGATAATAGTATTGCATGATTGCATGTAGATTCTCCTTAATTAATAATAATACTTCATTCTGAGACCACGTATTTCTTACTAGGTACTAAAGAATTACTAAGTAGCAGAGTCATTACTGACGTTCTTAGAGTTAAACGTTATAAAAAAAGCTATCATTATAGGATATGGAAATACTTTCACTGGATAGCTATAAGATACACAAAACATTCTGTCTAATCTTTACCAACTCCATATTTGTTTTTAACTCTCAGTAATTTTGTTTAGGCTCAAACCACTATACTTTAAGGCACGTCTATTCATAATCACCTATTCCCGGGGTTAGACGAAGTAGTTTTACTGCTAGACTCTACTGGCAACCTAAGTAAAGTAGTTCCCTATGCATGAGTCTTTCTCTTATTAAGTGAATTCCGCGTTACAGTTTTTTCGCTTTGCGTTCTTAGTAAGTATATCAGAACAAAGGGTATAAGCTCTGTTATATTGTCGTAAATGTGTTAACTAACTCTACTCTAATGGATGCTTATGTATAGTCAAAGGGCCTTCTTCTTCTGATTCTAAAAGCGCGATTTACTTTTTTATAATTTATATTTATTCTATACACTTTTTTGGTAACGGGTCAGTAATAAGTATATGCGGTTAAGTAAATAGGAAGGCAACACCATACAAGTATATAGAATGTAATAAAATGTAAGAGAGAAAGCTCTATACTAGATTCAATCAAGGTAGAAGTCCTGTTAGAGAAAAGTCGATGCACACACAAGAGTCACCGGCGAGGATTTTAAGTTATTTAGATAGGCAAAAATACGAGTGAAGCTTGAGTTCATATAACAAGCCGAAAATGTAAAGTCTTTTTTTAGGTACATTTATATATATACAAAGTACACTAAAATCCAAACATCCCTTAGAAAAGAGGATTGTGAAAAATATTGGCAAACTTTTAAGAGCATACTTCGTTTTATAGTAAATAACTTTTTAAGTATCATTTAGCATTGACTTATTTATATATTACATACATCTATCCTAAAAAGGCAAGTTTCTTACTTATCTGAATTCCTTTTGGAAGCTTCCTGCAAACGTTTCCTTTTTGTTTTAGAATTGCTAGAAATACTATACCTATAGCTCCTGTGAGTGATTCATCTATTCTATTTTATAGCATTTTATCTATATAAATGTATGCCTAGTTTGTGATTAAGCTTATATGGCATCCATGCATGGTATCAAGGACTGAACTAAAAACTCATGGGGTACGCTTTTGACAAGCTTTGACAAATCCTAATGTTTTTCTAACTAAATACGAAATCTTTCTGGAAATTCCAATGCGTGCTAAGGTGGTAAAATAATATTTACTCTAGTGAGTAGCTAGGCTTTGTTTGAGAAAGGCGAGATAAAGAGAAGGTGGTCAACACTCATTAGTTTAGGTTAGTATATCTTAGACAAAGTATAAGAAAATTCTTAGTAGGGAACGTAGTTAGGCAATTTAGTGTAGTTCTATAAATAATCTAAGTAAGATACAAATACTATAGATTATAGATTTCCTATTATATAAGATATAAGTACTAACACAAAAAAAGGACTGTAACGTTATAAAGCGTCGGTGTTTCTTTGTATAGCTATTGCTCTATACAGTGACAGTGTATACGTTTTGTCTTCTTAAAAATGATCTATAATATTGACTAGTAGAAATCCGAATGAAATAGGCATTGCTACGAAAAGATGTATGTAATAAAGAGAATAAGTATGTTTGTCCATTTTTGTGGTTGCTGGCTGTGATCCAGCCCTTCACTTGTCAGCAGATCCTTGTTCTCTAAAGAGAAAACAACAAAGCTCTCTTAAAGGGTATATTATGAAGATCTACAGGATATGGTAATTCAGGAGTTAGTTATACCTTGTTCTTAGTAAGCTTCAGTCAATAATAACAAAAATAAAAGACAAAATACACGCCGCCGACGATGTATGGATCTTTAGGAGATATAGCAAAATACTTTCAAGATATCCTAATCTCCTATCTCTCAACAATTTCCTTAATAAAAAATAAAAGCAGGTATTTTTACTCTTTCCTTACTTTAATTAATTGGTCAGATTTCACTTTATAGTTTCTATTAAACGTAGATGCTGTTGTCACTAGAATTCTACACATGTATCACAAAAGCCTTCTTTTTTGTTTAGCAAGTAATAGTTAGTGTAGTGGCTTGAGAGTTTCAACCCCGTGCATAAATTTCCAAGGGGATTGATTGAAAGCTAGTGTACTCATAATTAAGCTATAGATATCTATAGCTTATGAAGTATAGGGATAAACCACATTAGTTAGATATTATTTAAATTCCTTAAACCGCAGGCAGAAAGAGAAGTACCTTGGTTATCCAAAAAGAATAGGCTTAATGAAGTCTATCCTTTTTAGTTTTTTTAGAAGAAAGATAATGTATTGCGGGTACTTCCTTAATTATAAAGTATGTAAAGTTTATAAGTTACAAAGTATAAGGGATAAATCTATATTCTAAACTAAAAAAAAATAGCACAGATTATTCCAATGCAAGGGAAGAAATAAGGGAGTATTCCTATGTTATTAGGTATGTATCAGATAGGATTTTTAGAGAAAATAAAGTACCAAGCGATCTATACATCTTATTCATTTATCTATATAGATAAACATGTGATGCCAGGATTGGTAAACTTAGGTTAGATTTAAAAAGAACTCAAGAACAAGAGTATTATTTACTACTCTTATAAATATATGTCTTACTCTAACAAGCTTTTCTATAGATTCAATTATATTTCAAGCATGTTCTTTCCTAAAAAATGCTTGTTACGATAATAAATACCTACTAATAATAGATAAAAAAATTCCGCGAAGTACTTGCACCTGCATGCAAGTAGTAAAGAAGTCCTTCTGTGGATATAACATTTCTTGTATAAAGTATATTAGGACTTGTCATACTCAAGAGGTTTCTATAGTTTATTGAGTAAAAGTAACATAGTATTTACCTAAGATTTTATTCATAGAATAGCGAAAAGTCGCTTACTATTCTAGAAGTACTGTAAGAGAGGACAGACAAGATAAGGTACACACGCTTTATCAAATAAATAGAAAGCTTTCTAGAGCTGCCCTAGAATATTTAAGTAATTTAAGATAGAACTTACAACTTTCTATTCACTATGATAAGTAAAGAGAGATCTCCTTAGGATCAAGAGTATACTATTACATAACTAGGAGTTACATGTACTTATAAAGAAGGGGTCAATATTGTATTACTTTAAAGCTAATTTTAGGAATGAATCATTCTATAAGACAAGAGTCAAGATTCCCTCAAGGTATAAAAGTATAGTCTGTACTAGTCGCTAAATCCTTTCATAAAACATTCTATAATGATTCTAAATGCGTAGGTAATAATGCCCTTTGTGCCCTCCTTCATTAAATTTATTAATTACAAATAGGTTAGTGACTTTTTTAGGGATACGTTTACTTATAGAGAAGGACTCATTCATATATTATGCCTTAAGCCTAGTACTCCTTTATAGTGTGTATTTAAAAGCATTATATATTAAGGGTCTCCTTAAGTAGGAAGCAACTCATCCCTTGTTTTGTTGGGTAAGGAAGTATTAGAAGAACATAAGGGAATTCCCTAAGAAGATGTTAGATATACTATTATTAATTAACAGTGCATCTGCTATCTATTTGTATTTAAGAGCTCTTACTTATTTTATTTACTTCTTAATTTTATATATTATAGATGTTATATACTATATAATTATATCCCTTGGAAATACATGGCTTACTATCCCGCTTGGATTATAAATTATTTATAATTGTTAATAAAGTATGTATAAACTTTACATAATCTACTAGGTGCCTTCTCAGCATATATATATATATATATTTGTACACATGCTTAAGGTAGGAGTAAAATTAGAGGAAGTACTAGGTAAATCATTCACTATGCTTGGGAATAGACTATTGCTGACTATTTTTTTACTCTGAGATCTATGTTCTACGAGAGAATAATACGCTTTTCTCGGGATTACCTACTTTTCTACTAGGGCGGAATCTCTTACTATGAAACCCGTGCAGTATAATACTTGTTGGGATCGAACTTTATTTTATTAGTGAAGTATTAAAAGTAGAGTACATAGTATATAGCTTAGGGTGTACTCCCTAAACATATAGTATATGTACGTAGAATACTAAAGACATTTGTGTATACCCGGTTTCTTATAAGGCTTATCAATTTATTTCTTATGAAGAGGATTTTCTTTTCCTAATAAAGCAATGAGAGTTATCATTTATCACTAGAGTGACAAGACGCTTATATAAAATATATAATTACTACTAAAAGGGTATGTATCTTAAAAAAAAACATGTGTAAGGCAAATACTAGTAGAGATTCCACTTCTAACTTAAAATATTATAAATTTTTAATGAAGTGATACCTAATGATTTCGATTAAACATTATGTAGTACTACCCTGCTCTAAGTAAAATTAGAAAAGACGTTGGTAAGTATGTTTATAATAAGTTTATAAAGTATAAATTAACTCTTTTTAGATAGAAGTATCCTGCACAGACTTATAAATTGTATATTTAATCTACTAAGTAAAAGGCAAAGAATGTTAGCAAATATAGAAGAGAGAAGCGATATTCTTTAGTATTAAATTTAAATAAAGGAGACTTTCCATGACTAAGTAACTTGTTTATTCCGCTTATAATTAGAAAATAGAATTCCCTAATATTTGTTCTTTACTTACTTAATCTAGCTAAATAGACACGAAGTGCTTCTCATCTTGTCTTAACTATTTGAAGATTACTTTGATCTTCTAGTTACTATTTATTATTTTTACTATAATCGGTACTTGAAGAAATTCTTTATGAAATCCGTTCTAATTTCGTTTCTAGTTTGAAATTTTCTTTGATTATATCTAATAAATTTACCTTAAAAGTGCATTATATAATTATAAAATATATATAAATAAATATTTAGGTTAGTAGAACACCTAAGTATCCATAGTACGACATGAGGAGTATACAAGTACAGTAAATTATAATGAATTAAGATTGGAGAAAGACTCTTTAGAAGTAGTATTATCTAGCAGAATTTAGAATCGTAGAGAAGAAATATACACATACCACTTGTTAGTTGCTTATCTATTTATTTACTTATACTATTTATAAAAGAGTTTCCTGCAGGAGTTCCTCAAAAAATACTAAGAATTATAAGAACCCTAAAATAATCATTCGTATTTGTTTAAACATGAGTAAATTAAAACGTAAAGGGCCTTTACATATAAATATAATGAGGCATAGAAACCACACTTTCCCCCCGTTTTTTAGGCACCTTTTCTGTGCGTTTTGAAAAACAAAATAGAATTAGTTATATATATGAAAACAAACAAATAGAAGGGTAAGTGTGAGCCCTTTATAGTTCCAAACTTGTATGTAGTTATATTATAGATTGTGTATTCCAGTTTATGAGTCATTAGTCCACTATTTTTAGTAAGAAAACTAATATTTCATAATATAAAATAACCAAGAATTCATAAGCGTATGCCAGTCATTTTATTAGTTGTGCGAGCTCCCTTTTTCGTCTAAGTTATTTATAAGTCATGTATATGTATATAAAGACTAAAAGGAACTGTAGGTAGTCTATGACAGAAGCAGGATCTACTATGGGTTATCCTTATATTTCTTTTCTAATTACAATTATTTTATATTAACGAAGCATGTCTCGTCTAGAGTTTTTAGCAGACAACATTAGTTCTTACTTCATGTATAAATATGAGGCATATACGTCGTTTACAGTTTTTATTTACCTAACTGAAGACAAAAAATTACTAAGGAGAGGGGTTAGTACCGGTAGAATATTCCAGTCTAGAAACTAAGTAAACTCTTCCTATTTTCTTATCTCTTGCGTAGCATTTTCTTTACTTACCTCCCCTAAGAGTAAGCTCGTATTTTGCCTTATATATATTTTCATTCTTGCAAGCTAAGTAGGTACTTGAAACGTGTTAGAATTATATTACTAAGGAGTTGTACCTAGTAAACTAACTTCTTTAAAAAGAGACTAGGAAAGAGAGGTAACCCCCTGACATCCTAATACTCGTGTTAGTCTATACTCGATACTAAACTAAGTCAAAGCATAATCTATTTATAATACGTTGTACCCAAGAAGGTATACTATTTCCCTAATTTGTAAAATCCTATGTAATTATAACTCCTTATAACCTACTAAGTAATATGTAATACTCCTCAAAGTCTTGATTACATAAATATCCTTAAAAACTTTAATACATGCAAGAAAATCTTTATTATGAAACCACACAGAAATGACTAATAACTAATGAAAAGTTGTAAATTCCAGAAAAGTATAAAAAAAAGTATGCGTAGAGAGTAGGAAACCCTTTATATTTATAAAGAAATTTTTGAAGGAAGGACTTTTAAATATAAAAAATAAAATTTAAATAAAGTAGATTATGAAGGTACTTATAACTTATATTCTAATTTAATATGACTTAGATTTAGTAGGTGTACTACAATACTAGGATTGCTTACATGTTGTATATAACCCTCTTTGGCTCTCACAACTATTGATTCCTACCCAAGGAATTGAACTCGAATAATATAGCTTGTATTTGCCCCCAAGTCGTGTAGAACATATGCCTTATATTTCTATAAGTGTATGTAGTCTATATACTATAGAAATATATTGCCAATTACTTAGTTGTCTTTTTATACCATAATGAAAGTTAACCCATAACGTTAGAGGGTTGCCTTATATGCTCTTTTCTCTTTCCTGAACTACTTCTGTGATCCTGCAATTTAGACTAAGCTTATAACAATTTTAGATAGTAACTCCATAATAAGCTTGTGTACTGTAAACGAGAGAAAGCACTAAAATTGTTATAAGAATCTATATTATATGTAGTCGACCTTGTAGAAAAGATTGAAATATAACCAATATAAATATATATATAAAGCTCTAAAGTATGAATCCTAATAAATTTGGTAGTGCTTGTTACTTGATTGTATACTTGACCCGTATAACTATAAAGTATTTTTGGTGAGGCTATATTCTATCTATATTATAGATATGCTAGGAACTAATAACTTTTCTTTTAGAAACCAAGACGAAAGCAATTTCATAGGATGTACTTTTTCTACAGGATAGAGTATACTTTCTATTCTTTTCGCACGGGCTATTTCATGTTCTTTCCTAATCTAATACTTTCATTAGCAACTATTCTATAATAATAATAGAGTCTTACAATAATTTATTAACAAAACAAACTAGTTTTTTACTGCCATTCTATACTTCTATGCATTTCACAAGATTTCTTAAGTAAGGTAAATAATGCAATGTAAATGCTATTTTCATTTTTACATTAATAAAGATTTACAAGTACTAAGTATCTCTAAGTTCTAAAGTCCTAGCGTATAAGATAAGTAGAAAAAAGAAGTGAGTACAACAATGTATTACTAAAGTATTCTTATACGAAAAGAATTAGAAAAGCTAAATCTTAGTGTTGCCCGTGTAATCGTGTAATAGAGTTTACTTATAATGTACCTATAAGCTTTTACCCATAGATTTAATTACTACAATTACTTTAGTATTCTAGAACAAGACAAGAGAAAAGAAACCAGGAGTAACTTTCGCCACAGGATGTTCTTAATGATTAGTAATCCTTGACTATTTTCTATTACACAATTCTTTACTTTAGTAGTTCCCCAAAAGTGTAGACACAGCAAAATGAGAGGTAAATTCCTCATTTATATAAATAATATAATTCTAAAATTCCTATTTACTTTTACTATACGAAATACGAAAAATTTCTTGCGATCATGCGTGGATAGTCCAAAAGACAAGATTAAAGAAAGTTTTGGTACGTAAACTAAGAAAGTATAGTATTTAGTTAAGAAATCCCTATACCTAGTATTAGTATAAGGTAATAGAAGGTACTGCACTTAAGTTTATATACAACAATGTCTCTTTGTTTTTACGCGAGTTATAGAATTTTATTTCTTATAGGTCATCGTACAAGTGTAATATTCCTAATTATGGTACGACACAGACTCTAGTATAAATTTGTCTTAGCTCAAACATACCTTCTGGCAAGTATAGATTCTACTACTACAATGATATACCAAATTTTCCTTCTATATTAGAATTTTTCCTAATCTCAAGAAACAAGTATGTCTTTTAATTAGTTATAACCAGAATACCCTTTATGGTGAATAGCATACAACATTTCTTTTTTTGTTAGCCTAAATTCATGAATTTGTAGACTTCATAATTAATAATGAGTAGGTTTTGACCGATAATTATTCTACGTGTATTTCAATAGGAGTTCTTTATTTACTATATTGCTCTTCTAAATCATTTAGAATTTACACCTTATTAGGACTTAAAGTAGAGGCTAGAGAGAGACATAGTACATACCTTGAATAGATAATAGATTTCCTAGAGTTAATAAAAATGTAAGGTACACTGTTATACCCTTTCTCTTTATTCCCTCCTTTATTAGTTGCTACATTTCAGTTAAGCAAAGTAGTACCTCGATTAGTAAAGTTCTAAAACATCTTATATTGCTATTATGATTACTATACTATTATGAAAATAAAAGTATTCTTTGTGAATAGACCTAAGCTCTTTCTTTATTTTGGTGTAACCTATTCAATGAAGCTAGCCTAAAGTAGTCCTTACTTATAATTTCCTAGACATAGTGACATAGTATATAATGATATAATGCCGAAGATAGGAATATAAGTACTTCTCTCTATACTATGAAATGAATATCTACCTATAGAGAAGCATATCTCTGTAATAACCTCAACCTTATAATTAGTCTATAGTCTTATGAATTTATACAACACGTAGTTGCTTACTTTATTACTATTTTATCTAATTTATATTTAGAGTATATCTTTTTCTATGAAAACCTTTACCTTGGTAGTACTGTAATACCAACAAATAGGCATAAAAAAAGAAGTTTGACTGACAAACCTAACTAATTACAAGTTTGTTTTGATTTTGGGTGGAGTCCTTTACTATGACTTAGTGGGATACCCCTATAAAAGACTACCTGCTTTTTTGTTTCTTTGAATTCTATTAAAATTAGAAGATCAAAAAATTAAACGAACACATCTTTCTTTTTATATTTTTAACCTTTTCTAAGCTAAGTATGCGTACTATATATATGATTATATTTCTAAATTTCTCTAAATAAAGTTTCTATTGTACATATAATTGGTACGAGGACTTACTTTCAGAGTCATAGAGTTTTACCCCGAGGAGTATACTTAGTTATTTTTTTAGTAGTTGCACACCCACCCATATAAGAAATACTGAGTAAGTAGTATAAAGTATTGTGTTTTCTCTGAGTGAGTAAAATATGTATATTATGTAACCGATTAACTTTTTTGAAATAATAATTGGGGGTTATATGAGTTAGAAGTATTAATTTAATATAGAAATAAAAGTATAGTTATTAAGGATTTAGATAAAGAATAATATAAAGAAGTTCCTTGCGACGTCTCTAGGTTTTAGATTACATGTAGTATAGGATTATAACCAAGCAACATTCTTGAAGACACTAAATTACTTTTACTTAAGTAACTCCTATTTTGTTTTACACCTAAGCAACGACTAAAATTTATTCCCCAAGTAGCTACTAAGCACACACGTTATGAATGAAAAAGAATCCTACTAAATAAATAAAACTTAAGCACAATAAGTGAGTGTATAGCAGCATGCACTAAGATTGGTAATTTAGATACATATAAAATATGGAGCAAGGGGTAGTAGGGAAAGGGCTAAAACAACGAAGCAAGATTCTCCCTAGTAATCTATAATCATTTCAGAGCTGTTAGTCACCTTTATAAAATTTATCGTGTTTTAAACTTAGTAATTCAATCAATATAAATGAATTTTGTTAATGTTATATCTTTCTTATTTCTTCTATATAGAATTATCCTTATGGATCTTAACATTACTTTAATTTTTAAATAAGCCAGAGGCATAATTAAACTTATATAGTTAATATATAGCATAAGGCAAGGAAATCCTATAAGAGACTTCCTAGTAAATTTCCTTTCTACTCTATTGAGTTATTTTTACCCTTTTTCTCTAATTTACCCAGTAAGTACCTATTACTTAATGTTATGGAGCTATCATGTAACATATAAGAGGATACAGTTAGCACCAGCTAATTAAGCTTTAAATTTTTATTCGTTAGGGTACTTGCTACGTACGATATACTAACAGTTTCTCTTCTTATGACATAACTAACATGACTTATTTTTGGGATTTTCGCTTTACTACCTGATGAGAGCTTACTTTTAATTAAGTTCTTTCTCTTTGCAAGAGTATCATTAGATTTTTTGGATACACCTCTACACTTTGCTTCAAATAATTAGGTACAAGTTAAGTACTTAAGACTAAACACTACTGACTACATTATAATATGGAGGACGTACTTTATAACTTTTTTATTATCTCTTTAGCATCACTTTAAAGGAAAGGAGTCTTCCTCATTTTAATCTAGTAGAATACATAATGAATCATGAAATGCTAACTCTCATATATCCTCTTACAGTACTAGTCTTTACACGCGCATTTATTTTTATTTGGACTCATACATCTTGACTAATCTTGAGCAAGGAATGATAACGCAATTAGTAATACTCTCTCTAATATGTATTCTAAATAGTATTTAGTAGTAGTTAGTGTATTGTACTCTATATTAGTGCCTTATATTTGATTATTTATTATAGTTAAATTCTTAGCTTAGTTATGCAATGTAATTTATATAAATTAAGGTGAGTATAATAATAAAATACATAAAATGAAGTCTAGTATTAGTATATGAGCTAACACGATACTATATATAGTATATTGTCAAGTTCTACAAGATTTAGCAATACCTTTAATAAAATAATAAAGTCCTTCGAGCACTAAAAAGGAATTCCTTTTAGAAATGTTTGCAAGATAAGTAAATTAGAAAAGTACTACTTACTCCTTCCTACTTCGTATATAAATATTTTGTGGGAAATGTAAAACACAACTCATTCAGAAAGCTTTTAAGTTATACAGAGTTATATAGCTGTTGTCATTTTTTTATAATTACTTTTATTATTTAGGGTTCGTTAGAGGTTATATAAGCACTTAAATTTAGATTAGACGAGACTACTTAAGAGTTCCCCTAATACTTGTTGTTTCATACTTGATGATTAAAAAAGCTTGTATTGCAAAACTCTAATAAATAATATAATAAAATTATAGAATTACACTAAACTATATCTACCGAAATTTGGTCTAGGAAGGAGACATCTTTATGTATTTACATATTTACGTCAAGATGTGTGCAAGGAAATAACTGCTCTTATATTTATTATACTAGATAGCACGCATTTCTTCTTAAATGAAAGACTTTGATTAGTTCGTAACATACGTAACATAGAATGCTTTTCTCTAACTTAAAAACTTGTTGGTAAATTATTCAAATTTAATGTAGTACGATCCTTGTTACCTACGAACCCAAAAATTCTTAGTGAAGATCATTATGCAAACCTTGGTAGTATATACTACATAATTTGTTATAATATTTAGGAGAAAGTACCCCCTCTTGTTAAAGTTATTTTATTATATTAACAGAATCTTTATAGAAAAACTTCTAAAGGATTTTAATAAATAAAGGACAACACAGAATATAATATAGACTAGATCCGATAAGAAACACACCAAGGATCTGTCCTTACTTTCGTTGTTGCAAGAATTAAGTAGACATAGTGCACCCTCCCTATGGGGCAAAGTGCTCATAATAACAAACAATGTACTCTCTAGTGTCTTCTCTTATATCTATGCTTGGACTTTACTAAAAAGAACTAAAAAGATAGTGGAGAATTTACATGCGGAATTCGCCTATTACATGAATTAGTCTCTTCTATACTTCTAGATTCTATATAGATATGTAGTAAAAATACCGCATTTACATGCTAAATTTATATTTACTATGTTACATTTAGCTCAGTGGGCACGCGTGAATCTCTTCTATAAATTCTTACTTAACTATTTTATTTAAATACTTTCTTAGAGTAATGGCCTTGACACGTTATTTTAGGATCCATCCCTTCTACCCATTTATTCATATTCTCCTAGTTATACTCGGAAATCCAAGGTAAATAAGGACATGTAAGCTATATTGGCTAAAATAGATATGTTGTAGAAATACTTACTACAAGGAGAAGGTAAAGTGAGTACTCTATAGAAATTATGTGCTATTTCGAGGAAATTCTATAGTATGTTAGACCTATAATTAGATAAAAGTTTAAGAAAAAAAATAACTTGAAGAAATACCGAGGATATACATAAAAAGAGCAACTCGTGAAATTAAGATCTATGTAATGCAAATTAGAATACAAGAAAAGCATAGCATAAGAAGTAGGAAGTATATTTAAGAACTTAGCATAACGCAGAGACTAAATTAGACAAGGTTCAGCAATCTCTAGGAATGCCTTGTCAGGAAGATTCCAGTACTCTAATATTCATTCCATGTTTATTTTTTTATTTATTATGTACAAGCACACTAGACCTTTGTTGTAGCTAAAGTTTATATTATAGGGATAGGGGAGTCATTACAAAAGTGTAAGCCAGCAAAGTTACTTCTAGGCAGCAGGCAGTAGAGTAGTTTTCTATATTTAAGAAATAGATTATTATAATCAAGTAATATAATAAAAATAATAATATGTCATGCTAAACCCAATTAAAGTAGTCATAAGAATGCTGGAATATCAAATTTTATAAAATTATTATTCTCAGTCATTAACATGGAATAGTTTTCGAATATATAATCTTATATATATATATATCAAAGATAAGTACCACAAATTCTTTTCTATTTTAAGACAGGGTTGGCTTTTCTTTTACATTTGTCTTTTTTCTTTGGGAGTAACGGCTTTCCTTTTATCGGACTATAATAAAATAACTCCTACTGTCTTTTTCTTCTATAGAAGAAGAATAGAAGGGATTTCTTTATAGTGTTTAGAAAAAAGTTACATAAATTAGACCTATATATGGCTTACTCTACTTTTAGCCTATAATAACTAGAATAACTAGGTATCCTCCCAACTTTGTCTATGGGTAAATTAAGGGAGCCATTATAATTAAGCACTTAATTTCTAATTGCGAGATATATTAGCTTAGTTCTTCCCTAACAAATTATACTGTCACTCTATTTACTAATGTTTTCTCGCTATAAAATGTAATATAAAAAAGTAAACCTACATTGATTGTTACTTGCTAAGACTTATTAATTCATTAATAGTAAACCGTAGTTTTGAGATTAGAGAGTGAAGAACAAGGGGCTTAGTATAAGTCAAGGGTATTAGGGAATCGAGAAACAACTACGCGTAGAATTATTCTATAATATATATATATAAATAAGTCTATACAATTAAATGAGTACTATCTTGTTTATAACAGCAAACTATTAGAAGAAGTACCTTTTAGATCTTAAGGCCCTCCTAAGAGAATTAGTAGAAAATTAAGTTAGCTAGTTAGAAGTAAGAACTATATTTACGTAATGTTATTGCATTTTACTTAAAATATAGTAAGTATGAAGTTAAAAAGCTTAATAACTCCTTACATTACAGTTTAAATCTTTTATATGAGATACATATTTATACTATAATAATAGTATAAATTACCTTATAACTAAGTACTTAAATAACTATAAAAAAGAACCTAAATACATAATACAAAAGAGGGTAGAAGGTTGTATAGTTCTTTAAATAAATGAGTGAATATAAAAAAAATATAAGCTTTCCTTAGTAGACAAGTAGACACTTTATACTCTTAACTATATTTCTAGTATGCATTCCCTTATGAATATTTCTTTACTTACTAGTCTTAATTATCATTTATCATGAAGTCTCTTTTTAGAATCTGTACTGCCTGAGGATACTATAGGTAAGGGAGTACTCTTCTTTTGTATGCTAATTAATTCCTCAATTATTGCAAGAATTAGAGCTAACGTTTCCTCTCCTTTCAAAGCAAAAATATTTTTATTAGTTCTAAAAAAAAAAATGAGTGAGAATGACTACTATATATCGATCTCTACCTCGCATAATATAATAGAAGCTTAATTAAGTTAGAAAATACTCGGTGCTGCTTTAATTATTAAAAGATTCTTTTTTTTTATAAATAAATTATATAAAAAATTTTTTACTCGAAGAAATAGAAGAAAATAGGTCGTGAACATACCTTTTCTG
Source organism: Plantago elongata (assembly GCA_036897095.1). Lineage (NCBI taxonomy): Eukaryota > Viridiplantae > Streptophyta > Magnoliopsida > Lamiales > Plantaginaceae > Plantago > Plantago elongata. The sequence goes on from JAYMSP010000054.1 coordinate 39,678, forward strand.
CGTTTAATTTAAGTAGTATATTTTATAATTAGAATTAGTATCCTTGTCTTGCTGCCCATGAAGACATCTACCTAAATGAAAATGATTTCTACGGAAGCAGTATACAATATTTTATGCTTTTATTATTCAATTACTTGATGACCCCCTATACAACTATACGTGTACATGTCTTCTATGATGACATACTGAACATTGTAGATCTAGGGTTTATCCTATACTAGAGTAGTTTAGTAGTTACCGTCTGGTTGCATAACATAATTAGAGCGTTAAGCTATAAATGATTAAAAGAGTATTCTTAGCTATATAAATTATTATATATATTACTTTTGGTGGGATTTAGATAGAGTAAGGCAGGATCGTCATAATATTTCCCGCGGGAAGTATTAGGAATAGTACCAGGATAAATAGTATCCAGGGATTGGTGAAATGAAACAGATCTTAACTCATTCATAATCTTTCTTTTCAAGGATATACGAGGGTAACTCTATATAAGCACAAAATACACTTTTCTTAGAGCTTGCTTGTTGGAGTAATCATTTCATGTTGAATTAGATAGAAGAAGACTCTATGGTTGTCATACATTGTTCTGGTTCTACTCATACAGTACAGGTAAGGCACGTAAGAAGAAGTCTACCGCTCAACTATAATAAAGCGAGGTCCAAATCATTTTTCTATAAGCAAGTCACATGACAATCAATCCTACTAGAATACTGCAAATAGAATCGTGCCCTGCATCTGAATATTTGAATACTAGCAGTTTCTATATATTATATATAGCCTTTGTATATCTATACCCTGGCTGTATAATATATTGAATAAATAATATCCTAGGCTAAATTTAGTTTACTTACTTTTGAAGTATATTTAAAGGGATAAAGGATAGGAATACCAACGCTTCTTTTTTTGCATTATTGTGTTTTGTTTACCTAGGAAAGCTTGGGTCCTAATACCAATAACCTTAAATAAAAACCTAATAAAATAATATAAATTAAAAGTAAGCATACAAAAAAGGAGCCACTTGTAGAGCTCTTAACTCTTTATAGTGCTCTTGTGGTATACTAACTTAACTCCTATAATTATAAATTTGTTACTTTTTAATTCCATCCATCACTTGCAGATTGCTTGCTTACGAATGTAAGTGTTCCAAAGTATTCAACAACATGGAAGAGCTGGTCTAGGGGGGTTTTTAATAATTAAAATTAGATATAGTGCTTATTTAAATTCGTATATTAGTACATAAATAAGTAAGAGAAATATTGTGTACTTTTTTAAGAATTATATAGAATAAACTAAGTCTATATAACTTTCTACCTTTATACAAAAAGTTAATATATATATATATCTTAGTAAATTGATAGGGAAACTCTAGCACACAAAGCCCCACGATATCTTAGAGATTTTTCTATCTATGCTTATAATTTGCACATGTATTTTAAACCAGGTACTTTATTTTTAGTCCCAGAAGTTAAGCTATTAATACTTTTTTATTCTATTTACGTGCCATACCCTAACGAAAAATAGAATATTCTAGTAACTCACTAAGTATTTTTTTTAGTAAAGTAAGATTCTAATCGCGGAAAAAGCCTCTATGCTAATTTTTATTAAGTAAGATAAGAGATAATTTCGTATACTGTGTCTCACAGAAATGAAAATGAAATATATTCTTGTATATAAAAACTAGCAGACCACAATGCACTGAGATCTCTTCCGTTATATTAGGTTTAGTAACCTCTTCTACTATAAGTAAGAACAGTAAGCCTTGTAGTAGAAGAAGCTTGTTTCTTATTATTAAAGAGAACACTGTATATTTCTAACATGAATTTATTTTTATACTATATCGCAAGAAATTTTGTGTGTTTGTACTATTACTCTCTAAGTACTACTCATATTAGACAACTACTTTGGAGAACCCCCATATGAGAATCCCCTGCTTCTAGTGTTTCCTAATTACTTTAGAGTTCACTACAAAATACATGGGTTACCTCTTTGTATCATATGAATCCTCTACTCCCTTTTAGTAATTAGTAGATACCTTTTCCTTAGTAATTCCTAAAATTTCGTTAAGCTCCCTTAAGATGTATTTAATAATAAAGAATTGAGTGCGATACTATAAAATATAATGAAGATAATAAAAGTAAAAAAAGGGAACACTTTATATTTTGTACGTACAAGGACAAGAAACTAAGCAAAAAGAGCGCATAAGATAGGTACTGGGTAGGCCAGGGCGGCCTGCAAATGTGATTGAGAAGTAAACATAAACAGGGTGTAGTCATAGATCTTAATTTTGTACTTTTAGTGTTAGTTGTGTCGCATATACTCTATAAATCTAGAAAAATACTAGTGAAGACTAAATGAGAACCAAATAAATAAGTCTTTGCTTATAGTTTTATACATATAAGTCTAGCTTATAAAATGAAACCTAAAAGACATACCTAGACAACTCCTCCACGTATTCTTTTAGTATAACCCTCTTCTTATATAGGAGTGTACACTATAACTAAAATTGTAGCTTAATCTAACTAAAGTATGCTCCCTATACAACAACGGAGGAGGGGGGAACTATCTATAAAGAAATACTGAACGTAACAATAATGAGTACTGCTCACAAGTATAAAAAGGGTGCTCCCCTCCCCCTTGGCATAGATTAATATCCTACGGTGTAGAGAGTATCTCCTTAAAATGTCTAACGAAAAATGTACTTATCTAAACTAAATCTAAGTCTACACGGATCGCTTCTAGCTCTAAGTCATAATCATAATAAAGTTTTGTTAGAAAAGTATAATAAGTATGTAAATGAGTTAACCAAATTGAATGTGAATGTACTAGAATAGAAGCATAATTACTAAATCAAGAAGAGAGGAGTCTCTTTACTTATATTATAATGTAACAGCACACGTAGACAATTAGTTATAAGGCATACTACGCTTAGAAGGAGAACTACTTAAGTAAATAAAGAAAGCTCTCTGTTCTAGAAATTATCTTATCAGGGGATGTTGCCATAGAAGCACATAGTAAACGAGAATCCAACCCGAACTATCTAGCAAGAATCCTTTATATTTCTAGGGCACTTTTGACATGTAAATTTATCTAAGAAAATCTTTAGAAAACAACGAACTACTTTGGCAAGATTAGACAAAAATTTTTATAGAAATAAAGAAGTATGCTAGGTTTTGAACACATCACAATAATGAATTATGATATATATATATCATAATTCACTGAATGTACTCTCTACTAAGTAATTTAGTACATAAATGATATAGGATTAGTCTTATATATACTGTAGAGTTAAGCAATGTAAAAACGAGTCTATATTTTTTTACGTGTAACAAGCTTCTATTTATATAAATAAAACACCGTTAAGTTTTAGCACTTCGTGCAAAACTTTATATTCCTTATTTCTATGATACTTTATCTCGAACACGTATTAATATAGATGGCAAGCTACTAGCATACCTGAGTTGGGGAATTAAACAGATATCTAGTCCTTTCTATGATAATTGATATTACAACTTAGCAAGCGACTTCTAGGAAATAATTTAACACCTTAATGAAGTAAACCTTACTTTTTAGGGAAGAGAAATTTATTATATTAATTAGGTTAGGGCTTAATTACTACACCTCCGCAAAAGATATCTGGGTCTTAGCTAAAAAAAAGTCTCAAAGTTGATATGCGATGCGCACTATATAAATTATAAGAGAATTATACAAATCTAGTAAAGCACTAAGTACACAAATCCAAGAAGAGATCTTCATACCTTTTCTTTTAATTAATAAGTAGTTTTCTTTTACACAAAAATAAGATAAGTATTTCGCATTACGGAGTTACTTCCCATTTTTTATAATTATAAAAAGATAAAGTATACTAAATTTGTTTAAGTTTACTGCTAAAACGAGAACCAAAAAGACTCGAGTATAATACCTGAAGAAAAAGAGATTAGGTATAAAGTAAGGGTTACACCATATAATTAATATAATAAATGTAGAATGAAACTATATCCTATACCAAAGTAAATTGGTTTTTGACAAAACCTTTACCATGTAATAAATTCTCCTTGAAATATTCTCTTTCTAAAAATAATAGATCCGATTACTGTGACTCTATATGAGGTTTATGTCTTTTAATAATTGTTTAATAATGTTGACATCAACAACATCATCAACAAAGACCAACAAGACATGGGTTCGAAAATCCTACTTGTTTGTTCCTTTCCTTAGAATTTTATATCTTTTTAATAAAATTCCTAAGTATACTTAGGAATTATTCTTCTAAGATATAGCGCGCTTTATGTGATTGATGTACTTAACATGTCCTACTTATTATGATAGCATACTCTACCTATATAGATAGTTATTATACATAATATAGCTATAACTTACCCTTATCATGCAAGTTCTGTTGTGAGCCTTCTCTTTTTGTACTAACGAAATTACCTCTACCAAGTATAAATAAGGCATACCAGGGAGTATCTTCACTTACAGGATATGTTGTTCTATCTATTTAAAACTATTTTAAAAGACTCTACTTTAAATACTCTATTACTAATAATTTATTTACTAATAAATTATATTAATTAATCGCGTGTTATTCGCTGTCCACAAGCTATACTTTATGTTGGTATTTGGTAAAGATTTCTCTAAAGAAGTTTCTATAGAATTTGTATAAAATGATATATAATATAATAGTGTGCCTAAAAAACCTCTTAAGAGCCTGTACTAAAGGAAGTCCTGATAATAATAATTTATGCCCATAATTTAGAATTTAGGTACATGCTCTAAGCATGTGTTGTTTTAAAAGATATTACTTAACCAGTTCACTAGTGATACATTATTACAATACAATACTACCCGTGTAACCTATCATTTCTAAATATAAAGACTAGGCATATTGTACAAGAACAAAAAAGTATAAATTAATAATTATATACTATAGCAAAGTATGTTTCTTTCGGATGTACTTAAAAAAAAAGTCATTAAGGACATTAAGAGAAGAAATAAATGTACGCTTCTTAAAATGTGTGCTGAGGTCTTAGCAAACTCGCAATTTCATCTAAGGTTCCGTGCTTTATACTATAATCGTATTTATTTATGATAACCTAGGAAGGACGTATCTAGTGCAATTCATGAAAGAACTCTGAGTACTCCCCCTTTAGCTAGAAATAAACTAGTGTTAGTTTTAAGTTAATTAGTAAAGAAGAAAGCTTAGAATCTAGAGTATTTACCGTACGTAGTACAAGTTAAGTAGTGTTATTTTATACTTAGCTTATATTTGATCTTATTAGTAATTATTCTAAATTATAAGTGCCGCCTAAAAAATATTAATGTTTCAATATGATGTCCAACATAAAGAAAAAAGATAAAAGTCTAATAACATTCATAAATTCGCAAAAGGATAAGGAACACAGCCTACTGCTACTATATTAAATTAAGAAAGATATTTAACAGAGCTTTATACTACTCTAACCCTATTTCGCTCTACTATAGGATTACATGGACTAAAATAAATATTCTACCTACACTTAGTTTCTTGCATTTAGTCTTATATGTAGGTATAGTATTTTTCTCTATCATGATTATTCAGGAATCTGCACAGAGTAAAAGCGTATTTATATATTTTTATTTATAATAATTAATAAAGATACTTCTCCAATAAAGCCAACAAAATTATATACATATATAATTATAAAGACCAAGGATGAATTGCCAAAACCTTTACTTTATAAATAATTATAAATCAATCCTATATTCTATTCGCATTATATCTATATTTTTTAAGCTCGCGTGCATGCTTTCTTTTTAGATGTAACATAAGCCACTCACAATTGTAATAATTACATTACAGTATACTCTGCTTTTTCTACAAATTCTTATAATATGGAAAAATACGACACGCAGTTGCTTACTATTCTTTATCCATATTTTTATCTTTGAGTTACTCGCAAAGACTACAAAAGTTTAATACAATAAAGTGTAGGTATTTTTCTGTATAACACCAGTAGAGTTCACGAGCTTTTTGTTGTTATTGTATTGAACTTTTTAAACTTATATCTTTTCCTTTTAATTTTAATATAAGACTTCGCTCTCTAATGCAATCCTAAGGTATATTACCTCTCGTGAATTAGTAATTTTATTTATACAATAAAAAGGCACTATAAGAATATATTATTTTATAGATTTCCATTTATAGAAAACAACAACTCGTGTTTATATTTATAGTAAGATAAGAATTGGCTACCCAGTCAAATATTTTTGCTTACTCTATGTTTTATAGTTGTACATAAAAAAATAAAACACCTCTGTAAAGACTGGTAGTTCCTTCTTTGTTATAGTTATACATAGATAGATTCTCTTACATTAGTGTACTAACTTATTAGTATATTTTTTCATAAACTTAGTTAGTAAATTAGTAGCTCTCATCTATACGTAATTGTCTTTTATAGTCTTGTTACGTTTATGAGAGATTTATGATAGACGTGCACATTTCTCCAATGTACATGCTAAATACATGGGTGCAGTGTCAATAAGTGCATTCTATCCATTCTGTCATGTAAGCGTGCTTCTGATTTGAACTACTTTCTTTAAAACTGTGTACGTATATAGCCATACGTATTGATTTTCAACAACTTGCTTTTGACTGATTCTCATTGGTATAGTTGACTTGTATCTTCATTCTTGATTGCTCCTGTCAACGTGATTATTGATACAGCTCTCTTCTTGTTAGCATTGTTTTCTGGTCTAAATATGTTCCCTTCTATGAATTCCTGCTATGAAATATGTTTGGCTTCTAGTAGAGTAGCTACGGATTAATTAAGGATATTAATGCCCAATCTGCCTTTTCTTAGATCCTATGTGTCTTACCTTGCTCTTAACCCGTATACTCGAAAACACCAATAACCCCTTATTATATATATATGTCCTTTATTTCATAATGAATTTGTTCATGTCTTATGCTCTCCTATAGAGCATATCTATGTATGGGATTTACTCTTTCTCTACTTTATTTAGAGTATAGTAGTATATTTTTAAAGTACTCGTTACAAAAATTATCAGAAGTCTTGTAAGCTAAAGATTATTAGTAGCTAGAGTAATGTATCTATGATAGGATTAGACAAAGAATCTATAAGAAAGGAGTTTTACAACACATCACACAACAAGGGATCTCTTATGTATTATGTATAGATATACTATAATTTTAAGTAAGTAAACCCAGACACAGTGCTTGACAAAAATAATCTCCTTCTTCCTTTCTATCGCTCAGTAGTATTAAAGGTTCCATTTACGTGTTTAAACACTATATATAAAATTAGTATTCGTTTTCTTAAAACCATTTTAAAATGCTTCTAAAGGCTTTTTATAAGTACACTCTCATAAAGTACATTAAAATACATAGTTAGGTATAAGTCATAATGCACTCTTTCATCTCTGATTTGATTTTTAACACTAGCAACTATATAACCTTTCATTTACTTGCCAAAAGAAAATAATCTGCAAAAAAATGAAGCTGACTATATTAACTTCCACGAATGTGATGATTTTTCCGATCCGCCACAAACACTTTGGATTTCTTTAGAGACTCTAAATATTTCTTACCAGAACAAACAACGTAGACTGGAAATTCTAACAGGGAAAGCACTAAGAAAGATATGTATAAGTTATTAAACTTCTTCTCTTACCAATATAGTAGATGTTTGCATAGAATTTATTAATTTTAATAAAGTATATTTCTCTAGTAAAGTACCTTTCTTGTACAAAAGTCTAATACGTTAAGGAACTATACTTAAATCACGCTGTAAAATTATAGGGTGGTACATACTAGTGTATCACCTCTGTCTAAGAGAAGATACTATAGCGCATTATTAAGGAAAATTAATTCGATGTTATTCCCTTGCCCTTTATCTAGACTTACTTCTCTTTAACAGGTGTTTATAAAATAACTTGAGAAGAGAGTTTTTACACTTATTGTTGAATTACATCATTACGAAGTGTTTTTCGCCGTTTCTGTAAAGTACCTGTGTTACACAAAATTTAAATATCTTTAGTTTAGTATGTTCTGCTATATTGCTATTATATATAAGGTATGTAGTGTATAGTAGCATAAACTAGATTGTGGAAGAACTGTCCTTAGTAATGAAATTGGTTTGCTTGCAGGGAAAGAGAATACATAATCAAATATGAAAGAAGGTCCTTTTTGCGCAACTCTTATTTCTAGTCTACTGGTCTGTCTATCTAGGAAAGGTTCTATTGCACCTAAACTACAGTAATATTTCTTACACAACACAAATAAAACATTGAAGGCTGTACTCCTATGAAATTACACAAGTTTGACTTATCTAATTTCCTTAGTTTCATTGTTAGCTATTTGTCACGAATTCTTCATTTTAATTAGTAGAGCCTTACACCAGAAGCCATTCTACCAGCAAAGAAGTAGATTATCAAAGACCTTATGTTATGAGTTCTTAGATCCAAAAACGACTCCTGGTGATTCAGAAAGGGTAAAAATTTCTTCTTTTTCGTTGTATCCTGACATTGTACTCACTACTATTTGTTATTTGTAAACTGCGTTCCTATCCTAGTTTATGAAAAATAGGTTAAAGATGCAAAACTCCCAACTCACGTGAGATATTAAGATTTTCATCTTGGGAAAGAAAGAAACATTGTGGATACAGACAACTAGTATTATACATTGAATAACTATAAATCATTTATGCTAACTAAGTAAGCTACTTATAAAAAAGAGTCATAGAATCCTTATGTGAAAATACCAAAAGAATAACGTAGCAATTGTGTAAATAAAGTTCACAGATCCTCTCTTCCTCATTTTCATTACTATATCTTTTTTGGCAAATTGAGAAAAGACTAAAGTTGTATTCTATAAATGTAATGGTATACTAACTAAAAGTCTCCAAATAGTATGTGTTACAATTCGCTTTTATTCTTGGGGGTGGTTGCCTGAAGTGGCGCTACTACACTTAATTACTAGTAAATTCTAATGTTGCTCAACTCTTTCTTTTTTGTTCTTTTTCCTCCTTACTTACAAACCAAGCTTTGTCTATCAAAAAACTACTATTTGTATTTGACCAAAGAGAAGAATTCTAGACTAATTGAAAAATCCACAGTAAAGAAGAAGCTCGTTTACAATAAAGAATATTATAGAAGACTCTCGCAAAATAAATAAAAAAGAAGCCCTTATACTATACACCCCGTTCTGCCAAGTAACAATCCGTAGCTAGGAAGTAAGGGAAGAATCATTGAAAAGTTCAGACAGTACTTGTAGTTAATAAGTAATAAGATATTTATTATTCTGATACTAACTATAATAACGAGGATGATCGTGTTGCCCTTTTTGTGAAATTCTGCTTCGTCGAATGATATTATTTGAACCATGAATTCATCATAATTGCCAAGACCAAGACTATCTGATCTTTCTAAATCTTAAGTTAGCTTTGATTTTCATAATAAATAGACTTGCTAGATTTGCTTGTGAACTAAAAAGGACCGGGCGAGCTATGTTTTGATTTATCAAAATTTCCTATTTATTTCTAATAGACATAAAAAGAAAGTTCTAGTTTTGTCTTTAGCTCTGTTTCTATTCTAATACGTAGTACACCTTTGTTTAATAAATAAGTAAATAAATGGCTGTGCCTTGCGAAAAAAATCTATTTGGAAATTGTCTGAAATTATACCTAAATAAAAAATACAAAAATGAAATTATAGTACACAAATGTCTTGTACATAGATGAAGAAAACAAAAGAAAGAAGGTTGTTTTGTTGTTGTTAGTCATCTAAATTCCGTTACTTAGGATATAGGATTGTGTACAAAGTCTTATTATATATATATAATATTATAGTATGGATATTAGTTTCATTCAGAGAAAGGTTGTTAGACAGCATATTGAGAATAAAGTCTAAAAGATCTCTGCTCCATTGTCTAAGAGATTTTAGAATAAGGGCATGGTCAATTATTCCTGCCCAAAGATTTCTTCATTTTTTAATATGTAATACAGTAAAAGTTGTAAGAGGAGATAGATTTATACAAACAATGATCAAAGAACTCCAATGGATGTATGTTTACTACAAAATTCTGTTAAGGGAAATGCGTACTAAGGTAATACTCCAATCATATTATTAACTATGTCTTATTCTTGACTTTATATATCTGAAAGGAAGATACTCCTTGATTGTAAAAGACGAATACTTTGCAAAAATTCTATACGTAAGTTTTAAAAGTTGGTAATCTGGGGATATAACCTCTATGCCATATTAGGAAAATTTTTGTCTACTCTCTTTTTTTAGCAAATCATATTTTATATATTCAAGAAGTGCAGGTTGCAGGGATTATTTTATATAGTACAGATAGTAAAGTAACAGGTTATAGATCCCAAAGAAAATAGTTTGTTATCAGACAAAAAGGTTCGAATCACCTTAATCAATATCTCTCAATATGAGAAATTCCTAACCTAATAAGGTAAGGAAAGGCGCAAGGAATCTTATAGGTACAACAACAAGAAAGACCTAAATCCTCATAAACTCCCCTATTCTATCTTATTATATTACTTAGACAAGAAAAAATAAAACCATCATCCATAGCATGCAAAGAATCTGGGAAAGAGGACACAGATAAAAAGTTCACTAATATATTATGAAAAAAGAATTCTAATTTACAGTAGTAAAAGAATAAAGAAAAAACCTACCAGTAGGCGGTAAAAATTCTTCTTTATGGAATAACAAACAATTTATACATCCAATTCGTGTAATGTATAAACGTATACTAAATCCTGGATATTACAGTATTACTTTGTTTGTAGACATAGTTATGCTTTTTTACAACAGGGGAAATCCTTGAAATCTGGAGGAACGCTGAACTGAACGAGAATCTTTAATATACCTTAAATAATGAGTAATGACTTTATAGAATTGAGGACAACCTCTACTGAAGAGAAAAACTACTGGATTCATTTTGACTCCCTATGAGTATTGAATATTCTAAAAAACTAAAAAAAGAGAGAGTGCCTTGCTTGTCTAAATATGAGAAGTATACCTTGACCACTATTCAATTTCAAAAATATAGATGCGGTTTACTACATAAATTTAGAATTATTACTTTTTACCCTGCAAAGTATCGGATTTGTAAAAATGGATCACGATCCTATAGTTAAAAAATAAAAACAAGATTTTACCCGGGAGACCATCACGAAAAACAACTCATTTTATACCTAATAAAATTACACTTTATTATTAGTAAGTTTAAATGAGACTAAGCTATTTCCGATATTGAAAAAAGTATGAAATCCAATTTCTAAGTGAAAATGAGACATAAAATGCAAAAAGCTGCATCTGCATAGGGGTCAAACGTATGTTTTCTAAATTTCCCTTATAAGAGGTCATTAAATTTAGAGAAAGTTCTATCTGCCTATATGCAAAAGTCATGTTTTGTAAATTCCCTTCATAGACAATCTCTAAAAACCAAAAATGGAATAAGAATAATAAGTAGGCAAAGCGAGAAAATAGATTTCTAAGTAAGAAAATCGATAGGAAATGAAACGTTAGGTAGTTACTAAGCCCGAAGATATTCTAATAATTTAAGAATTCTGCATACTTGTTTACTGGATGACTAGTACCAGGCAACATATTTATTTTATGCAAATTTCTATTTATTAGGAGAATCCACAATTGACTATGTTTAGCACAATCTAACAATCTATATATTTACAATACAAAATTTATACGGATATTTACAGATAAATTCTAAAGATAATATATCACGCGTACTATACATATAAAAAAATAGGAGAAGTACATTTTTAAGAAAGAATAAGGAAAACTTAAATAAAAGGTATTACTTAGTATCTAGAAATTGGGAAAGTGCAGGAGTTCACATCATACATATGGTAGCTCTAGAAAAGATTGGAATATAAACGAGGTCTCTATAAGATAAGTAAAAAAATAGTGCAGCTAAAAGGAAGCGAAAGGATAAGATAACTTGGGCTATTAATTAATTAATATAAAGAAGAATAGAATAACACATAACAATCTATTATTATAGAGAAGACTCTAGCAAATGCAAGAAAAAGGGATAGAAAAAGATATTTGGGAATCCTCATCCTCCTTACGCTGTGATCTTCTTGGTAATTTATTGGAATTTAAGAAATCTTCTTCATTTATACTTTCTTTTTCAGTATAATATAAGAGTTGTCCCGAAAAGTACGGACATAATATAAAATACATATTTACTTTCCAAAATAACTGAGATTAATGCATGAGTAAAGTGCAAGACCCACAATTACTACGGTACAAAATACTTGTCATTGACATAGTATATCATATGACTCCTATTCTCCTTTCCTTTAATAAATAGATTTTTTTGTGTTGTAACGGTGCCAGTACCACCAAGGTGCGCTGAGTTTTGCTTTTGTACTTTGCACATTTTGAAAAGGATCCCCGAAAAGAATAAATACATGCTCAATAAAAGAGTGCTATAGTGCTGCCATAATGCATTTCTGGAAACCCCGCCACGCACGATGGTAGTAATTGACTAATCAATTACTACATCCATGCAAGAAATTAATTCGACACGAAAAAAGGAGATGTGTCCAAATATCTATGTACATTATAATAATAAACTATCTAACAAACAAAAGTCTTTTTAAGGTTCATCTTACAGATAATACATAGATATAGAGTTATTAAAGGGTCATTTACTTGACGTAGCTTCTTCTACCCAAAGCAGAAACTTAGTCTTTATCAATATACAACAAACAAAAAGGAGTGACATAGTTGGCATGTACTTTACTTTCTATAACGCAAATATATGACAGAAGAAATGGTAACAGGAGTAATAGCAATACTTATCCTTGGAACAACTAATTGTTTGCCCTATTGGATCTAATATCTTGCTATAATAAGGGTAATAAAAATACCCTACACGAGGATTTCTCCTTTTCTATATACTTCAAAATACTATATTGTTCGATCGAGAAACATGTCTAACAAAAGCGTATACATCAAAGACTCAAAAAGGGTATGAGGTAGAAACTTTAAGCAAGGTGGTACAGGAAATAGATATAGACATAGTCAAACTAGAGCACATATTGAAGAAACATAACGGCAATCCTAACAGCGTACGTAGAAAAGACAGTAAACTTAATGAATCTAACTCTACTCCAAAAATTGGCTTAACTACCTTATTGCTAATTATGATTTATATTTATTTCTTCGTACATTTAAAATCTTCCTTATTCTAGAGCTTATCCTTACTTGGCATTCATTCTACTTCTAAATAAAATTGACCTGTACATAAAACCTTTTTTTACGTACGAGGTTAATAGTTCGTAGCTATACTTAGACTAGAAGTACAGTGAAATTGGGTTAAAATAAAAAAATCTTTGACATGTTGACTTACACCAAATGAAAGATTCTCGCTTCTATTTAGTAGTCAATCTATGTTAGGCGGAACTATTCCCCAAGCAAACTTCTTTATCTTGTATTTTCCATTTTCAAAAGAAAACAAAAAGGAGATATTTCAAAACGTAAAATATGATAAAAAAACAAAGTGCATGGGATATAATACTTAGAAGTCGGTAAGAGGAGCCCTTATTCTATGTAAGAAGCAGAGTAATATACCAGCAAAACATTCATTAAGCCCTAATCGTTGAAGTCAGGTAGATATTCATCAGAATAGTGGGATATCGTTAAGACATTTTCTTTTAGAGGTAATCGGTGATAAGTGTCGTGTTTTTTTGGCTGAGCTATATTATCCTTTGACTCCTGCTCCATTTTTAGTTATGGTTCATTTATGTGTTATCTCAACGTATTTTACTAATTAGTGCGGAGTTATTAAATCTATATAGAAGAATGTATTTTAGAGCACAAGACGGGGGGAAGTATTGGATAAAAAACTATTCTTTCTCTACCTATTTTGTAGTTATTAAATGAAAGCAATATTCAACATTAGAAGAGGTTTGTTTTGTTGGGCTAAGAACCATAAATGACATAGGTAGATGCACCTTTTCTTTTGACTAGTATTTATTCCTGTATATTCTGTATATTGTGTTTTATATGTAGGAGTATTTGTCTTTTAGCGAATAAACGTATAATTGGCGATGGTGGTTGTGTTGCAGCATCTAACGTCTCAGAATGAGGTTTCTCTTTATTAATTATTTTTATATGTGAATATATGCGCGTTGCGTGAAATATCATCATTTCTTATTTATTTTCCAAAGCTTTTCCACCTGCATCTTTTTCAAGTATCTCTAAATCCTCTTCTATTTTTTCTTCTAATACATGTGAGGTAAAATAACTACGCTCTTTTGTCTTTTTAGAAGTGTTTAAATGTTAAGTACCCTTATCTATGAAATTTATAACTCTTGATTAGATTCATTCTAGGTCGAAAACTTGGGGTCTATACTTAAAGATTATGTATCTATATTAGGAGCTATACTTTTTTAAGCAAATAAAATAATTATGCCTCAGTACTTACCCTTAGTTATTACTTATAACCTTAAGAAGATGCTAGATAAAAAAAATGTCCCCTTTTACTAATTAATTTAAATAAATTCTTATGCTTATAAAGATAAATAAAAGAATAAAAGGTAGGAGAGTTACTTACATATGTGATATATTTCCTAATTTATTAAGGGCAAGCAAGATTTATTCTGTAGTGTAGCATACTAATACACTCGACTATTTATTTACTGAAGAAGGGTGTGCCTTCTTTTCAAGTCCCATAGAAGGTCCGTACCATAAGTGCATAAACAAGTCTTTCCTATAATAAAATAATGCGCACTTACTTATATTAAGCATTAACTATTATAAAGGAAGTAACTAAGATACCCTTATTTCTACAACTCTTTAGTATTCTAAACTAGGGAGAGAAGGTAGGTAAGAGAGACTATATAAACTTTACTTATTAAAACTTATTAAATACCTTTCAATTTACATTGTTTGAAAGAACTCTGGAACTAATTTAAAGTATAAAAAAATAATAAAAAAGTGTTAAGCTAGAATCTCCTTAAATCAAAAATATAGGAAATTAATTACCTTAAAATTATTCTGCTTTTGTTACACAATAATGCATTCTAGAAAGGTCAAATTACTTTTCTAAAAATTAAGGTAGAAAATAGAGAGTAAACCTTTAATAACAAGAGATATAAACGCGTTAGTATTAAAATATGCACAAGAGAATAGGACTCCCTATATAACTACTAAGAAAGAGGTTATTACTTTGTTCTCTCTTATACTTTGTCTAATAAATATAACTACTGGACAGGGTACTTCCTTTACTTAAGGCAATGGGAATAGAGATATATTATAGGTTAATCATAAAATATGTATCTCCTTCCTTAAGCCTAAATAATTATAAAGAGCCAGTAATAAAATAATCTGGAGCTTCTCTTACTTACTGCAAAGTACTTTAAGACGGTTATTAAGATAACTTGCTCTTATACAAGTGCGCCTATTTACTAAATATGAAGTTATAGGGCAATCTCTTACCTAAGTTTCTCTAATTAGTAACATATTAATTATTAAATGAAGGGTAGAAATATACTCCTATATTACTAAAGGCTATTTAATATAATTTAGTTATTCTTGTAAAAATATGTTATAAGACTAGTAGTACACACTTCTATTAGAGAGTAAACTCGTACGCAAAGAGTTTACTTATCATAATTATAAATATAGGAGTGCAATACTATAGGGCGCCCATAAAAAGCTTAAGTGACTTAATTCTGTAAGACAAAAAAGAACTTTAAGTAAAGCAAGGAGGTATACGTTTAATCCTCTCTTTCTAGTAGTATTAAATTAAATAGAATCAAGTATCTTAAATCTTGACATAGTATACTTTTTTAGGGAGTCCATTAAACTATATCTAGTGTACCTAAAAGGGCAGCAGCTAATATATACTAAACAATGAAGAGTACGCTATAATTTTAAAGGAAATATTCTTTCTTACATAAATTAGTAAAGACAAGAAGGTAAAACAGCATGCTTTCTTTTCATTAGACTTTTTATACGTATACAAGGGTTAACATTACCTCCTAGTAAGTAAGAGGATTAATATAAAAAAGCCATTTATTCTCTAACAAAAAGCTAAGGTATAAAGGCTTCCTCTCGCCTAAGCATTTTATAAAAGTAGTAGGGAATAACTACACTCTTTGTATTACTATAAAATGTTACTTTTTAAATGTTATAAGTACCCTATTAATATTTATTTTAAATGAATCTCTAGAAGTGGTATACGCACTCTTGTTCTTAAGTACACTATATCTTAGGGAGCTATTATTACTTGAAAGAAAGAATATAGAATTTATAAGTACCTATTAATAGAGTCGCCCTTTACCCTATATTTACCCTATACACCGAGAATTTTTCTTTTCATGGGGTGTCTTTTGTGCCTCTAAGTAGTTACTTAAGCGAATACCCTATTCCAAGAGAGTTTTAATATATACTAGTTATGTCCTCATAGAACCCTCTTACTTATAAGAGTTGCATATATAAAACACTTCCTAGGTAGACAATATTATAGTACTTGATTACAGAAGAGTACTATAAACCCTTTTACATAGAGTGATAAGTGTACTATCCTTCCTTAATAAGGTATAGCTTAGCAGCAATATCTTTTCTATTAGTAGATAAGGGAAAGAATAAGTTACCCAAAAAAACTCTTTAGAATATTCCTAATTAAAGTAAGTGAGTCTTATGTACTTATGCACTCTCTTTAGGAAAATGTCTAACTATAAGCTCTTGTTACATAAATTATTTGCCTTTATAGAATATTACCTTTATTAATTATTACTAGTTACTATAAGTGCTATAAAAGAGTCTACTACTATAAAACGTATTTAAGAATTATGATGTTAGTCCCCTTATACCTTAGGTCTTAATAAGACGGAGTAGTATAATTATAACTCACCTTTAATGTAGCAGTGAAGGTATTCCCCATTATAAAATATGTTACAAATGAAATAGTAAATAAATAGCCCTCCTCTTTCTTAAGTTTTTATTAAGGGAGTAATACCTAGCACTTTATAGGATACAATTTATTAAAAATATTTATTTAAGCCACTCACACAGTTATTACTAAGGTAAAACTATAACAAGCATTACTAAAGGTATCTTCTATAATAACTTAAACCATATTATTATAGTAGAGTAGTACGTAAGCGAAATGATACTGCACTCTTTTTAGTCTACTATAGTTATATAAAAATAAAAGAAGAGTACCTAGCTGTATAGATTTTTTAAGAAAGGAGTATAATCTTTTATTTTTCATAATGAAATAACTTAAGAAGTACCCATACAGAAGTGATAAGGGAGTACTCCTCTCTTGTTAGTTAATAAAGGGAAGTTAGTTAGCCTCTCTAGTGTTAGTGCTAAAATAAATTGGTGTAGAAATACTTCTTACTAGCTTAAGTGTTAAAGGGAAGGTGCGAGCTATCTATATTAGTAAAGTATAACTATATTTATTAAAGCTTAACTAGTTAATAGTGAAAAGAGAAATACTTAAGTGACTTATTACTGTTATAAGAGTGCTTTATAGTGTATTTAGTTTAGTTATAAAAGCTCACACAAAATAATTCGCTTGAAGGATATAGAAGAGAAAAATATTCTCTAGTTACCAGTATTAGGCACTTAAAAGAGTATTTAGTAGAAGGATTAATATAAAACTTCACTATAAGATATAAGGACACTCAACATAAATAGCTTTTCTACTAAAAGGCAATATACATATGGGTACTGATGACTCCCCTCTCCTGAACCTTTACTTGAATATGTAATAGCTTAATTTAGTCCTCTTATTTTCTAAATAAACTAAAGCTTTATTAACTTTATTAAAAAGTATACTAAGGAAACTACTAGCTTTCTAATAAGGTATATCGGTAAACTCTACATTATAATCTAATTATTTAGAAGTATAAATAGAAGGGGTGCTAGGTAACTCTTTAATTATTTCTAGAATAAGATTTAATAAAGGGAAGACTCCTAGGAAGTACTCATAATGTACGTTATACTTTAAAGGGTATTAACTTTTGTATATAGAAAGATGTAAGTACCTTTTCCTTATAAAAGTGCTTTACTAAAGAGTATATTCCCTTTTTAAATGTAAGTACTCCTAGAAATATATGCACAATACTCTGCTTTTTGTATTGTTGTAATATGTAAACTCCATTCTATCAATATAATTCTATATAGGATAAACTTGAGTTAATAGGCTTTCTAAGAAAAAGGGGGGAACTGCGCTGCGTCTTATTTTAACTTATTTTAAAGTATTTATACGCCTTAAGAATCGTGCTTAAGGAGGTGCTTATATTTCTCAGCAAGTATTTATAGTAGGTACTATTGACACCTAATATCTTTATTAAGATATATAGTTTATAAACTCCCTCTAATTAAGTACTAGAATAGATTTAACAAGTATATTGTATATTTTCGAGACTTCTTATTATAAATTACTTCTAAATAATATAACCATAAAGTATATGATAATAAAAAACCTTACCTTGTAGAGTACTGGTGGAGTTATTTTACATATTTACTAGTACAATATTTAATTATGGAAGATACTTAAGCCTATCAAGTTATAGAGGGTTTCTTATAGAGTCTTTAACATAGAGTTATATAATAGTGACTTAAGTATAAGCTGTTGTAACTGCATAAGGTAGAAGCAACCTATCATACTTTCTATCTACATTAAGACTTAAGAAGGAGCTATCCCTTAATGTTATAGAATAAAAAGAGCATATTATATTTAAAACTTCTATAGTAAAAAAGAGCACGCACCCTAGATTTACCCACGCCCTTATATAATATAATTAGGGAGTGATTTTCTAACACTATCTTATAACTTAAGAAATACTTTCTTTAGATAAGCTAGTATTTTCTCTATTAAGGGCATTATATCTCTAATAGTAATAATTATAAGAAAGTAGTATTCCTTCCTCATATTTATATAAATATAGCATTTCTCCCTTTAAGAGATTTATAAGTCATTTAGGTATTCTCTTAATAAATAGCTGATATATATTAGGTATTAAGTGTAAATTCTATTAAATAGAATAAAGAGTTCTTTCTTTAATCAGAGGATATAAGAGGCTACATATAGTATAGAAGTATTTTTCTTAGTAATCTCTAAGCTAAGTATTATTTATTAGGGTATACTTTTAATAAGGCTAAGGATAGTTCATTTCTTTTCTTATAGTAGTTGTATAGAGGAAACTCGTCTCGTTAAAGAGAGCATTATTGTTATAGCACTTATTTAAAAGGAGTGCTTGATAGAGGTATGAGTCCTTTATACTGCACTATAATACTACTTGTTGCTAGAGCGAGTGTACTATCTTTTTGTATAATTTATTTTAGAAAGCTTAATCATTAAGGTATTCTAAGCTAGATCCCACTTAATTTAGTGTCACCAATGCATAATTCAAGGGCAGCTAGTTTCTCTCTCCTATACCAATAGCATTATTTCCAAGGAAAGGTTTTAATTAAAAGATAAATTTTACTATAAAATGAAATTTTATATCTATAAGGTAAGTATAGGATTACTCTCTACTGCAAGATTATTATTAAAATATGTGTTAAGAAAGAGGATTACTCTACTATCTCTTTAGCGTATACTAAGTACTTGTGTGTACTTTATTATAAAATAATTGTAGTCATGTAATTGCAAAATCAAATCTCTACACCTAATGCTTTAATAAAATCACTAGTGAAAGGTGCTTTTAAATCTACACATTTCAAAAATAATTTTAATGTACAAAGATACCTTAGTTTGCTTCAGTTTTAGAGTCTTTTTCTTTCATAAATATTACTTCCTTTCTAAAAAAGAGTCAATTATTATACTTTAGTAATTAATAATAATTAGATAAGGTAAAAGACAGCTACACGTTCATATATCTATGTTAACCAGAGCTTGTATGCGGGAGTCTTACTCGCAATACTTTATTAAGCCGTGATTATAAAATGATAGTAATAATACTCTTATAGCTGGTAGATGTTAAGTAAGGAGAATGTTTTAGTACTATTTCTTTTTAGTAAGTGTCTAGAGATATATACTACTAGAAAGTATACTCGTGACTTAAGCAATTAATAGCTTACTAAATAAGACCCTTCCTTTCTAATCTTTATTTAGGATATAAAAAGGGGTGATTTCCTAATTATGTATCATTTAGATATAATTTTTATGAAAATATAGCGTACCTTTTTCCAAAGTATAAAATATATTGTAAGTACTAAGCCTTTTGCTACAAATAAGTCGTTAACTTAAGAGTAATACTTTCCCATGCCTTTATATTTAAAAAGAAGAGACTACACTTTACTTATAGGATTATTTTATTAAGAAATTAGTATACTTTTCTACCTTTATCTACTAGCTCTTATCATAGAGGCATAAGATTTATTTATAAGCTAAGTAAGTGGAGGCGGTGCTCCCTTTAACAATTTGTACAGGCGATTTATATTAATTCTTAAGGACTAAACTTTTACATTAAGTATTAATAAATTATATTCATCATACATAATCACCTGTTAATTAAGAAATACTCTATACTATAGTAGTTGTAGCTTGAAAGGAAAGACTCTCTGAAGTATACTACTTTCACATAGTTTTAAGATTTTACTAGAGCTAGAGTATTACCCATATAAATATAATAGTATACTAGTAGGGTAAAAGCGCCGGTATATCCAAGAATTTATAGTAGTATTTTCAAGTCACATACTTAAGCAAGCCAATATATTCTAAGTAAAAAAGTAAAATAAACCCTCAAGTATAGAGTAATTTTAATTATATAGCTAGATAAATTGCAGTGTATAGACACTCATTAAGGAACGCTATAGCATAAAATTATAGTAACAAAAGTTAAAGCTCTAAGCAGCTATAAATAAGGGGGCTACTCTATCTTTCAAATAGATAATTAAAGTAATAGCCTAGCTATAAAAAGAAAAAGCCTACTCTCTAATACTTATTAAGGTATAAATACTCGTGCCCTCTTAAGTAAACTGGTACTATTTTTCTTTAGTTACAATAATATTTATGTAATATACTTCTAAAGTATAAGTATGAGCCCTTTCTTACTCTATAAAGTGTATAATATGCTCCTTCCTTTAATATTTAAAAGGCGTTTCTCTTATATCCTACCAATACTTTTTCAAATGGTAGGCTTTTTAATGAGATGAGCATCCTCCCTTTAACTAGAGCGGGTAGAATTATTATAATAAACTTGTTCTTAAGAGTAAAGGAAAAAGGAACTAATTAGTGCACTTACCCTATTTATTTTAAAACTAAGATAGAAGGTATGCTTGCATTTATAAAACTATTTGGGCACAATTATAAAGACCCACTTCTCCTTATGTATGTGCTAGAGAGCTTTGCTTATACCCATTGCTTTCAGATAATTGTAGGGGTATTTTAAGGAGGGTCTTGTAGTATTTTTAATGACATGTAATAGTAAGTAAAACTCTCTTTTATGGTAAGATACACCCCTAGAAATGTATGTTTATAAATAACTAATTATTTAAAAGTTATAAGAGTAGTAAGCACTCTCCTTTACTCTAAACCTCAAATAATACACCAAGATAGAACCTTTTTTATTTATCCATTAGAACTATAATAGAAAAGTGTATTTATCCTAGGCCACTCCTATATATTTAGAAAGTATACTGGGAGATCTTTAGCTTACATCTATAGCATGTATTTCTTTTATAAGATATGTTATGAGTGAATACTCTCTTGCATAGCTAGTAACAGGATAATATAATTCTTCCTTAACTACTTTATAATATAGAGTTATGTTTAATAATTATTTAATAACAAATACTTGGGCTCTAACAAGGGGAAATACTTTTATGAGGTAATAATATTTTGCCCTTATTATAGATACTATACTAGGTACTTTCTATCTTTAAAATACTATAATACTCTAGCCCTTATAACTAGTTAGAGAGGCGTTTTTTTTATAGAGCAAAGGGGTAACTCTACCCTTTATATACTGTACTTGTAAGAACTTTAGTACTTCTGCAAAATAATTAAGTATTAAATATAATAAATAAAGCCTCCTATGCTAATAATGCCCTAGGAGACCCTTACGGGTATACCTTTTTCTGCTATATAAAGCGCTCCCTTTTATTTAAGAAAATTAGTATGCATTTTACCTATAATACTTGAGCTATGCTATAAATAGATAAATACTAGAGGCTGTAAAGAGGATACTTCTATATTTAGTGAACTTTATTTACGGTGCACGGCTAGACAAGGTTTTTACTAGAGTACCTTTAAATTTAGGCTAGCTCAAGTGTAAAAATACCTTTTGAGGTAGAGACAGCGCGCACCTTTAATAGGGCTATTCCTTAGTACTTTAATAAAATACTATGACTTGGAGATACTACTAAAGATGATAGAGGAGAGAATGCCCTTATGCTATAAATATTTATATAAAAGGGCTTGCAGTTATACCATAAATTAATAGTTAAGTAAGATAAGCAACGCTGAAGTCAAATAAAAGAATTCTTAGGAAGTACTCATTTATCGAATTTTATATCTATAATTATATTAAAGACTATAAGAGCTCCTTAAGGTTAAGCTTATAATATAACTAGATTACATGGGTAAAATTCGCCCTTATTTCCCTTTAACTTTAAAGAAAGTATATAATAATAATAATACCCTACCCCTATGTCTCCTGCGTGAAATATTATACTGTAGAAGATGCATACCTTAAATAACTCACTTATAATAGGGTTTATTTAAGTACTCTTTTGCTTAATAAGAACCTCTTTAAAATGGTTATGTAGTATCTTTCTTTTTCCTATTTATCTTACTTACAAAGATTCTTTACTATATGATGGTTATTTATAAATATTTACTCTTAGGGACCTCTCAAATTATGTATTAAAGAGTTAGAGTATACTACAAAGTATATAACTTCTCTAAGGTATATATAAATAAGTATTCTAGTACTTGCACACTTGATATAAAATACTATTTATGAAAGGTGCATTACTTTAATATTTAAGGAGGACTAAATTATATTACCCTTACTATTACTATATATTTACTAAAATACAGGAGAAGCTATTTTATTATAAATAGTCTATGTATAAAGATAATAATATAAGTGGGTATACCTTTCCTCTTCTTTTTTTATTGCTTCTATGAATAGTATTTTACAGCTCTTTGCCTTAGTAACACACCCTTTGTACAAAGTAGTAAGGAAGTGCACATATTTAGTACTTTAATAATTATGTATCAACATAAATTTAAAGAGATACATGAATAACTCCTCTTGGTGTACTCTTATTTAGCGTATACATATTTATAACTACATGTTAAAGAAAGGGACTGTCTCCCTTATATAAAGAAAGGCGCTTTACTAAGATAGCCAGTAACTAGCTATTACCCCATATTAATTAATTATACTATTTAGAAGGGAGCTCCTTTCTTTCCTTAATATTACATGTTGGAAGTCCTAGTTATTTTATTACTATAAAGGTATAGCTTTTCTATCTTATCCTATTTATAAGAGTGAATTATTATTAATATATAATATAAAGTACGCCGATATTGCCTGCGCAGAATAAGTCCTTATTTTTTTATAATTAATAGATTCTAGTTTTGCCTATTTTTTTGTTGTAATGGCGTTTCACACGATTTGTACTGCTACATCCTCATACATTACTTACCGCAGAACTTATGATAGATGTCAGAGACTAATACCCACGAATACCAATATTCCTTTCCTTGTAGCGCGGAGACAATAAAGATTAAGCTTTAATTTGTTTCTTTATATTTTTATATTTCTGACCTTTCAAATACGAAATGAAGCCTGAATGTTTCGCAAATGTTGTTTTAATGCCAATTCATTTTTTCTCACAATTCCTTGTTCAAATAGAACCTTTGGTATGAGCATAAGTTACTTGTATCTATACGGTATATAGCGAAAAGATTATAGGTGTTCTTCCTCACTCACCTATTTACTTTAGAAAATCCATTTATCTTCATCGATAGATTATTGAGCAATCCGGAGTAGTTACGGTTGCTGCTGTTGTTTGTTTAAAAAAACACGTGGTAAAATATTTTACATAGAGAAGGGGTAGTAGATTCTAGAATATCCATAAATCTCTATAATAGATATAGGTAAAAGAAATATCGATGTATCTATTCCTCAGCTAATAAATAGTGAAAAGCTTAGCTCTTTATCTTTTCCTCAAATGTAACCCTCCTAGGCCGCAAATTAGTTATAGTCACAAATAGCAATAAACCAAAGTGATTTTGAAATATAGCAATAAATACGTAAGAGAGCTCGTGAAAAGTATTTTGTAGCATATAAAAACAATAAAGAATGAATCATTAAATCTGAAGGGAACTAATTTATTAAAGTAATTTAAAGTAAGGTACTAAGAAGAAAATACAAGGTGTACAGAATGACTACCTAGGTACGCGAACTATTTTACTCTATATAATCTGACTACATCCTGGCTATGCTATAACTACGTACGGTATGGCTTGTATAACAAACTAAGATGAGTCTCTGTTTTTCGTGTTGGAGATCTAATTCCTAAGGATGACTATTCTTCTTATCCTTCATTTCTAAAAAAAGTCGAGTAGGAGGATTTACACCCATAGCGAAATAAATCTCTGTGCAAGTACGACGAAATGAATTACACGCGTCAAGGCAAATTTCGGTATTCGTCATGCATAAGAAACACCGGCAGGTAAAGGGTAGAATTTATTTTAGGATATGACCACACACATCTATAGTTGTTTTGGGGCTATACGAGTCCCTTAATCTTTATGATACGTAAAATATCTCTGATTTGATTAAGAACAACACAAAAAGTGGACAATTAAGTAAGACTGCACTCTTTCACCGAAAAAGTAAGAAAATAATAAAAAGAATAATAAACTAAAACAACGTTCAAGGATATTCCTCATTACATTAATTACGAAATAAGGTACTAAATAAATATTAAAAAAAATAAGCGGATAAAAGAGAAACGTCAATAGAAATATCTAAAACTACGCATAAAGATTGGAATATGTTCTCGTGCTGCCTTGTAAAGGAGGAGTAAAGAAAATTTCCGTATATAGTTTGCATAATAGAAAAAATAGAATAATTGACACGTTCTTCGCACATACGCTTTCTTTTTTGTGAGTTTTCTAGGGGTTTTTAAGCGGGGTAGTCTTTTAGCTTTCATTTGGCTAGTCACTTAATAAATAACCATTTTATACTTAACTTAAGATCGGTTGGAAGGCAGGCATAAGATGAAATTATCCTTCGCTTTTTAATAAATTAACCTAGAATAGACCCATACTTTCTCCTAGAACTCACCTGTTATAATCTTACAACACTTGTTCTTCTTTAATCCTTTATTCTTTTATTTAATAGCGCACTGGATTATTCCCTCTCTTAATGATGAATAGAAATGTGTATTAGCCTGTAAATATTTAGATATATATTTATTTTGTCTTGGTATTGGTTCTACAAATTTTCCAGATACGAGAGCAAAGATAGAGGCAAAATAGAAAACCATGCATAAACATAAATAAACACAGGAGAGAAAAAGCCCTATATTTTATTTCAATTCAAGAAGGGGAGTCTTTTAAACGAGTTGTAGTATAAGGAAGTGCCTCTTACATCTTGTTAGAAATGAAACGGTATATATTATCTTTGATTTGAATGATATTAAAGTTAAAGAGTCTAACCCAATTAATCCCATTTTTGTTTGTGTTTGCAAATATAGAGAAGAAAGCTGAATGTGGAATGATACTTACTTACGCATTTGTTTGCTTTGATTTAGATGAAAAATATTTTTAATATTAGGCGGAGTCTCGTAATCCTATTTGCTGGGTAAAGGTTCATATAATGAATATGCTATATATAATAGTTGTATTATTCGATATTCTGCTCGCAACTAATCAAATCTTCTCCTAGGTTTTTAGGAACGTTTTTATTAGAATCTAAAATACAACTGGATATAGAATCCTTTTTATAGATTTTATAGAATAATCGTTGCAAGAATCTTCAAAGATCTCCTTCTTTAGGAAAAAAGGGAAACACCCTTGTTGGTAATTCAACAAAGATTACATCCAGTATTGGGACATATTGGTAAAAAAGAGGTGCACTGTTTTGCTATTGTGTATTAGGTATCGACTCAGGCAGAGGAAGAAAATAAATATTTAGTTATAAGGGGAATACGCAGAGTTATAATAGTAATATTAATAGGAAGAAATTGGAAACTCTTTTTATTAACAATTATTACTTCTTCATTCATAGATTCATAAAAAACTAGAAAGTCAAAGTGTCCCAGGCGCAGCAGAGATAGTATTTCTACGACTCAAACAAAGCTAAAAATAGTTAATAATGAAGCTACAACATCGAGAAAAACGCTTCTAGAATAGGGGCAAAAACAATGTAAATTCTTGATTACCTCACTAAAAGAAAATATCTATGTTAAGAGGCTATCATGTTGGTACTGGCTACCCAGTAAATGTTTCTTTTTTTTATCCATAAAATTTTGGGTTAGAGAAAAAGAATCTTTCAATGAGTGCAAATAAAACCCAATACAGTAGCATTCAAACAAGAATATAAGGAAATGAAATATAAGTCTTCAAAGTCTGCCAAATGAAATGGAGTAGTTCCTGTGCGAAGTCAATCAGATTCTAAAAGAATATAGAGGCAAAGTACACCAACCACCGCAAAAAAAGCGGGGCTACGTGGCGACAACCAACTTAACAGCATAGATCTAAAGCTATAACAGTGAATCGAAAGTTAAGGAAAGAGAGAGACCCCAATATTCTAATATACTGATTTATATATTGAGTGATAAATACTGATTATAAGCCCAGGAAAATGGAACCATAACCAAATCTTTCTATTACCGCGAAATTAAAATAGATTTCACATAGATCATAACATAACCTACGAGTACTTTTGGCTCGCATTAACATTAGAGTAGTAGTTGTTGAGTCCTTACCAACCATGACGATTTACTGGTTTATCATATACTAGTAGGTAGTAGGTATCTCTTTTCGCATAAGACTATATATCCTTTTAGAGTTCTCTATATAGTAAAATAGGTAAAATAAATTGCAAATACTGCCTTTCTAACTAATCATTTTTTTATTAAATAAACAACAAAAAGTTTTTTTTGAAATAATATAAATATAGTACAGCCTACCAGGGCAAATAAAGATACGAGTACTCTTCCTAGGTCACAACATCAATAGAAATCAACTTATACCTAACTTATTTTTTATGTAATAGCTTCTTAATCTTTAAAGTAAAGACTTTCAACCACAGGAGAAATAGTACCTACACCATCTTTTTCTTTTTTATTAGTAAGAGATACTTTTTGTGAGAAGTCATTTAAGAAATTTCTTGTTGTAGTATGTAAATATGTAGGTGGTGCTCGTGGATTCATTTGCTGGACTAGACTCTTTTTGGAGAGAAAGGGATCAATGTTTTATTTTATTAAGAATTGTTAATGTTGTTAACTTATCTTATGCTGTCTTTTCGACCTATTGAGAATTAGAAATAATAAAAGCTTGCACAGAAAGAAAAAAAGATTCAATAACACGGAGCTCTTCTTTGGTTGCTCACCTATCCCGACTCTCTAGCTCTAATTAGCTTCTAGAACAAAAGGAAGAATCCCAATAACCCATAATAATCAATCACCAATCTCCTTAACATCAGTCAAAGCCAAGATAAAAAACTCGAAACTGGGCGAAAGTTCATTTTCCAACTCTACCCGATCCCATACATGATTGCTTGTAAAGTCACCACTGATTTCTTGTTACTACCCTTCCCTTATTTATTTTATAAAAACTAAATAAATTTTTCCGAAGAACTATTTACTCAGCTTTAACCAAAGCATATTTTCTTTTACTAAATGTTGTAAAAAAAGTATTATTTAGTATAGAAAGATAGACCTACTAAATTATGCAAATCTTACTCTCTCTCTATACGAACAGGAATAATTCGAGATCTCTTATCTAAATTTTATATAAGATAATAATATTTGCAGATCCATACTTTGTGTCAGTCAACTAAATATGAATGATAGGAGAGATGTTGATCGTGTAAGGATGCCCTAGATGCTTTCTTTCGCTTTCTGCATGCAGTATGACTAATATCACACTAATAACCAGCTTCCCTCTTGGACGTTTTTAGTAATAGAACTAGTAATGGATTCTATTTGCCTTCAGTGAAAAAAGAATGGTAAATTGTAGAAGAAATTGACTCGAAAGGGAAGAGAAATTGGCTATACATTCGAAGGGATTTGGTTGGGAAATAACTGTTTACCCGTGTCTTCATGGATTCATAACGTGAATTTCTAGGGTTTTTTACAAATAAAATAAAAATAGAAGATATAGAGAATTGTTTATTTTTCGGCTTATCTTCTTACCGACTTTGTATGATCTAGGAATTTCAAATCAAGGAGATGACCCTTTTACTTTAGGTCTTGTGTTTTCTATATCTTTCTATCTTCGGTCTTTGCTTACTTCATATAATATAAACTTTATCTCTCAGCCTAGGTAAAACAACTTCTCACTACAATTTCATTTACAAGGTATACATGAGTTAGATAGTAAGAGAGATTCGCAATAACAAGATAATAAACAGGGTTCTGGTTCTAAACAATCTTCCACCGATTCCCGCCAAGAAGAGAAAAAGTTAAGATCTAGAAGTAAGGAAGTCTACTTTTAGATAATCCTATTGTTTCTTAGCCTATCCGCTGTTATCATATCAAAATATGCAAGGGCATAAGTCACTAGTAGTGAAACGTAGTAGTAAATTTCATTTTTCCTTTATTTGGCTTTATCCAAAAAGAGAGGAGAGAGGTCCCTTAGTTACTTGATTGTTTGTCTATTTGTATAAATATTGCATGAATCTATTATTATATTACCTCACTAAATAAAATGTATCGTAGAGAGTAAGTCGCCGTAATCAACGGGTTAACGGGTTTTGTACGTATACGTAAGATTTGTGGTCTTCAACAAGGGCAAGAATTAGAGTACATTTTTTTCTTCTCTTGGTTTCTTTCTCTTTCCCAAGACTAAAGTTAAAGTACAATCTAGTTGCTAGTTACCTTACGAGAGCTAAAGTAAAGTCCCTTCTTTTCATAAAACTGTTCCTACTCTACTATTAAAAAATAGAAAACGACGAATTCTAGAATCCATATTAACGTAAAGGTATACATTATTTGTATTCCACAACGCAAATAATCGGCGTATAGACGAATTTCGGTTATTAATAACTTTCGCTCGAAGATGTCATGCTATAGATTAACCCAATTAAAAAAATAAAAATAACGTCATAAAACAGGCGTTATTTTATAAACAAACCACGGAGTCTTTCTTTAGAATCATATACTCAGGGACTTCGCCTATCAAATAGAGACAATACCGAGTCTAGCATTTTTTATTTTACATGAAATAGGTTTATTCTTCCAACTGGGCGACTTATTTAGAATGGCATACTTGGCTTGGCTGCTTTTTTGTTGAAGAAATGTAAAATGCCTTACTGTTGTGACTGTGATGAGCGGAAAAGAAACAAGAGACAGTGAGTAAACACATGTTTACATAGGAAACCACTTCAACAAGTAATTATCCAAAACTATACGGGGTAGATAGAAAAGATGTTTCTGAAAGACATGAAACTAAGAGCTAAGAAAGAAAAGAAATTCTAAAAAAGTGCGGAAAGGTCAGATTCTGTTGTTTTTTGCATGGCTTATTCTGTAAGGAGTTAAAGAAGAAAACTAGAACTACCTACTTCTGTTTTTACGTATAATAGAAGAGAGCCAATACTTCACAAAGAGACACGTAGATTTATTTATTATACTTCGACTTCTTCTTTATACCTTTACACGACCTCATTAATTCTATTGTGAGTTGTAGAGAGATATTTCTTCTTGCCTTTTGAAAGAACCCATTCTCTTAGTTAGTTTGGTATCATGGCCAATCCTTACTATTTAAATATATTTTTTAATATATCTAAAATGCGGGCAATCCTTTCTTCCCCTGGAACATGTCTTTAAAATAAATCTATTACATAGAACGAGTATACTACTTTTCTTTCTAAATGTTTAGAGATTAAAAGGCATACTAAAAAGAAAACAATAGATCAACTACAGGCAAACTAAAGGGTATGATAAAAACCAAGATAAGAGAATATTGCGCAGTGCATAAAGTTGTGGGTATAAATAACCAAAGGTAAAAAAAAACCTCATACTCCATTTTCTTGATAATTCTTTAATAACAATAACACAAGGAAAACTTTTCTATTCTACGAGGTCCCTATTTATTTGAGACTACATTCATTACTTCTTATTCTTATGAATTCTTAATGTGAGAACGCCATTCGATTGTCATCTGATGTCTATTTTTTCTGTTGTTGTATTACCGGAAGTTCCTTCAGAAGTAGATAAGAAAGTAGGTTATAAATATAAAGGGAAAACCACAGACTGAGTTACATTAATAAAGAAGCTATTACTTGGTAAATGGTCATTCTTATCATTTTACCTGGCAGACCAATCAACATATATTATATTAGTAGATAATAGAAATAAATAGATTAGAAACTATATTTTATGTCACGCAACTCTTCATGTGTAATCGAAAAACGTAAAAATGTATCATCGACGAGACCTTATTTGGACAATTATCTGGAAAATGAGAAAATGATGGCTTGGGCAGTAGATCTCTATGTGAAGGTTTAATTGCTGAAAACCTGTGGATGACTTTACTTAAAGTACTGAATTCTTTGATTACATCCCATTAATAAAAAGAACCCTTGATACAGACTCAACTTGACCCGATTTTCTTCTTATTTCTAAAACTGGTGCCCTAATTGCTCTTTCTACCTCTAACTCCCAACCGATGCAATTTCTACTTTCTCTTATTTACAATGACGCATGCTTCGATAATATCTTCTTTTTTATGTACTCTCTTTTTGATTAAGTCGACACTAGCAACATACCTTTGACTCTATTTCACAAGAAAGGCCTAACAAACAGGGTTAATATATATAAATGAAACGTAGTTTATAGTAAAAAATAGCAGCAAAGACTTCATACACATAATAAGGTATCTGTTTACAGTTTTCATTTATTTATGGAGTAAGTAATAAATCCAGAGATACCAAATAAATCTCTACTTTCGCTATACCTTCCAAGAATTTCCACAAAACAGGAGAAAAGAACCAATACAATAAATGAAATAAATGTACTGGCCATTGTTTCTACTTTAAAATGTCTATCTTCGAAAGAAAGATATTCACATAGAGAATTGTTGGCTAAGGACCGGTTGGCAATGTTAAATAATCCATACATAAAAATATTGAGATACCCTATCTCTAGTGCGCCAAAGTACTTTAAGGTTAAGCCAAAAGGAAAAGAGAGCTACACAAAAAGACACAGTTTGGATCATTAGTAGTAGTAGCGCGGCCGCCTTTTTCATTTTAATGAATTCCTCCATGGGTCATATAGAATAGTTCGTTATAAAGGAAAGACTCATAAAACCTCACATCACAAAGAAGGGTGCACTTCTTTATCTTCCTTACTTTTCATTCTATATCCCTAACTAATTGTGCATTTGTTAATTCTCTCCTCATTACTTAACGAATGGATGAAATTGTTCTTCCAAAAAACCGCGAATTCCTATTCTTTTCGACCAATAAAGAATATGTTTCGGCATAGATTGAGTAATATAGGAAAATACAAAAAGACATGGATTCTACAGAGAATTTACTAAGCGTAAAGCATCTATAAAAGGATATATTCTATAATTAACTATTATGAAACTTAATAAATGACGGGTTATCTATCGTTAACGTGAAAAGTAAAAAAAATAATCTAAATTATGTTTACTTAATTCGTTTTTGAAAGATTCTTTGAGGAAGCAATATACCCTTTTTTCTAGTACACGTACGAAGACTGAAATAGTGTGTATACTTAATCTATCTTTTTATGAACTCCTCTTTCCTGTACTGTTTCTTACTACTCGTATTTAGAGAAGAAGTTTCCATTTTAATCTTCTTTTCGAATACCCGCCTTTTTTAGCTTTACCCTGCTCTCTTTCTTGCTGCTATCGTCTTGCCTTTTAACCATTTTTAGGAGCACTATATACAAAAACTATGGGCAAAATCTGCTAAGAAAAGAATTGTCTTACAAAAATCATACAGATTAATTGAAACAATAAAAAGCAAATAGAAGATTCGATTCTAGTCAAATAAATCTCAAATACAAATAATAAAAGTAAAGGCCTTGTGCTGAAAATGGAGAGCTCCTCGGAACACTTCTATAGACTACTTTGCTTGCAAAGCTAAACTAATAAGATGCGGTGAATAGTTAAGGGATCAGAATTTTTTATACCATATGTATTTATGACCGAAAATACGACATGGATTCCAATCATAGATCTGACGAAGAAGCCTAAATAACGGTATTTGATATGATCAGACGTTATAGTTAATGTTCTAGGGCAAACACCTACTTAAGTATGTAATATAGGTAAAGCAGCTTCTAGATTATAATAACTTAAGTGTAAACTTCTTAACTAAGTATGAGAAATTAAAAGCTCTTTATCAGTAAATTTAATATACTAAGACGTATAGAATAGATAGGTGCATGATTATAAGGACTTAATTAAATCTAGATATAAGCTTATCTAAGAGGTACTCAATATTAAGAATGCTAGAAGGATACTCTTTTACCACACTTAAATATCTATTTTATTTCTAATAACTCTCAAGGGAAGTTCTATTTTACATCCCTACCTACCTTGATGAAATATTTTTAAATGTGCGAGCGAAGTACTAGAGCATGTTTATACAAAATTATTAATAAAGAGAATGCCTAGTACTTGATTATAAAAGCAAACTTTCTATAAGGATAAGAAGAGAAATATCTATTATGTATGGCATGTATATTATAAGGATTGCTGTGCTTACTAGAGTATAAAAAGGAAACTTATACACCTTTAAGTAAGAAGGAGCAGGAAGGAAAGCCTCTATAACTCTAAAAATACGTAAGGGAATGCGTATCTTCTCTCTTCCTATTAAATATTTGCTAGGGCCTTCGCGGCGTATGCTCTTCTATAAAATAATAGTCTATACATCCTTTAGAAATATACCTAGTTAAAGGATAAGATAAGTTTCTAGTTCTAGAATATTATGGAAGTCTCTTTAATTAAAGTACCTCTATATATTATACACACTAACATACCATTGATTCTTACATAACGTAGCTATAGAAAGAAGAGAGCGTACCCTATGTTTATATCCTGCATGTCTTTTTTTTAAGAGAATACTAAATAAATATTACATTTACTCTTTAAAATATCGCGGTATATAGAGATAGCACCTTAATAAGAGCTTATAGGTAGAGTTATCCTTGTGTACTGCGTGTACTACTAAAATAGCGTATTACTTGTACTGTAATAAAAGGGGAGATCACTATATTTCCCTTATCATTTAATAAGTTAGCTTTTTTATATAAATATTAACAATTCACTCTTTGCTAGGATAATACCTAGAGTACCTAAGGGAGCATCTTACTGTAGTGCTATTTTATATGAGTAATATTTGAATAAATAGATTCGACTAACTTTACATTAAGATAAGAGTAATAAAAGAATCCCTTTTGTGCATAGAGTAGACTTCAAGCCCTTAAGTAAGTGTTGCCCTTTTTATTATTAAGGAGGAATTATTCCTAGCCTAAAGGAGTACTTATTATACTAGGAGGGGAAAGGCAGCCTATATACTTTTCAAAGTTAAAGAGAAGGGTTATCTATCTTGATTCTTTATAAGAAGGTAAAGTAATTACTTGAGAATATATTTTTTTAATGAAACACAAGTACTTCACGTATCTAAGAGAGTGACCTACTATAGTAAGTTATACTAGAATTTAATAGCTACGCCTTTTAGTAAAATTATAGAAGAGAAAGAGCAGGCCCCTTATTATTAGCATGAAAGGGCTCCTAGTTATAAATACTAGATAGAGTTTACTAAAGTACTATAAATTCCTTCATAAATTGAGGAGGACTCGAAACTGGAAGAGGTAGTCCCCTTTTACTTATACATAGATAATTATAGGGCTTTACTCCTATAAGTAAGAGTGCTTATTACTTTCATTTTATAGCAGAGTTTTCTATAAGCTTGTAAAGAGAGATTGCCTTTATAGGTACCCCTTTAAATAGTACTTGACTAAAAAGCTTAGAAATATAGTAAAGTATTCCCTTATCCTTTATATTATAGAGGCATACAAACGAGGTTGCCGTACTAGAAAGTTTTATTCTATGAGTGTTTGCAGAATTTTTATAATATAAACTAGATTAATAACGTACTTGGAAGTAAAGAGAAGAGTAACTCAATAAGAGATTAGCTAAGAGTGTACTTTCATTATTTATACAACAAATATGGGACCTAGAGGTGAATACTTGAGTAAATAAAAGGGAGTACCTATAACCCTGTTAATTATCTTTTAGTAACTATACAATTCTATTTCTCCGATAGTTCTTATGAATCGGCAAGCTCAATGATTTAAAAGTAGTAATAGAAAGTGTGTGTTCTCTTATGTGAAATAATTTTATAGGGTAAAAGCTCCCCTTTATATAGAATAATGAAATAGTATAAAGTACTTCTACAAAGGAGTATACTACCTATATATACTAATTTATAACTAACACATAATAAGAAATAATAAGAGAGAGAAGAATAATTGACTATAGAATAGAGCACTCTTTTTAGTAAAAGACAATCTAAACTTGCTTTGAAGGAAAGATAATATGTACCCTTTTGTATTTATGGCTTACACTAGAGTATTTTTAAGTATTATAGAATCTTAATCATTACATAATCATTTTAATAAATAGTGAACCTTATAAAGAATTTAATTATTAGGAACTATTCATGTGACTTCTTTACTAGTCTTAAACATGCCTTTCTAGCCTATAATGGCTCTATCTATAAAATAGATTTACAACGATTTCTTAAGGCGTGTGTATATTTATATATGTAAAATCACTTCTAGAGTTTCTATATTTCATATTATGTTATAATTAGAGTATTCATATTAAAGTATGGCCTCTTTAGTAATTGAATAATAGTTAAGTAAGAGTTTCCTCATTATAAAGAGAAGAGGTTGTGCTCTTACTTCTCTAGATATTTATTGAAAGAGTGTATTACTAAAATTATTCTGATAAAGACTCAGTAAATGGGAAGTGTGTGCTATACCATATTATATAGAAAGTACTTAAGTATACTAGCCCCTCTAAATAGTATTAAGATATTAGAGAAATACTCCCTGCAGCAAGGAACTTGTAATTAACACTAGTATTACGTAGAGGATCCCTGGGAGGGTATTATACACTTGCTTAATTAGGTACTAGTGCTCTAGTTTCTTTTAAATATTATATAAGTATCCTATAGTTAAATACCAAGGAGCTATATCTTTTTAAATAAATATTCTATAAGGTAAGAGATTCCTTTCCCTATAACTAAGACATGAAGATCTTTATGATTAGCACATACTTTAATTAGTTAATGGCTACACTAATAGCGCCCTAATAAATATATTTAAGGACAATAAGGGTGTCTTCTTCTGAGCCATTAAATTAAATAAAGAAGGGGCAGTAGTAACTCTTTTCTATAAGTATAAAGAGCAAATGAAGACTCTATCTAATCTAATAACTAAGCATTATAATCTTGTAATAAAGGAATTCTTAATAGGTCTTATAAATAATATAATAATTATGTCATAATTTATGGGAAGGGTATTATCTAACTCTCTTATTAAGTACAAATTATTAAACCTATTTCTAAGTAGTTTAGTACTCTCTATTTAGTAAACTACTAGTAAAGGGGCTCCCTATTTTAACTCCTAAGTAACTTATTATTATAAAAAGATGTAAAAACTTGATGAAGTAATTCTTTAGCAACTTCTCTTAGATAACAACTATTGCATAAGAGTGAAGTACCCACTTTCAGTATAACTCTATGATAGAGGCCATAAGATATAGATTAGTTAACTATGCCTTTCTTTACTTATAAAGAACTAGTAATAAATAGAATATATGGTAGAAAATTCTCTTCTAACTTCTTCCTTAAAGGAGCATTTATAATTTATTTATATAAACGTGTATATTCAAACTATTTGCATAATAAAAATATAGCTTTTCTCTATCTAAAGAAGGATAACATATAGTACCTTCTCTAATATGTTATAATACTCCTGTTTAGTAAGGACAGCAACTTACCCCTTAAAACTTAAGAGTATACACAAGGAGTCTATTTCTATAACTAAGTTAATTTTATGTAATTGTATGTAAGAGGATAAAACATAGTATCCTTTTTATATATAAATTTAAAAGGACTTAAGGAGTAGTATCTTACTTAACACTATAGAGCATTAACATCTCTAATACAAGAGTACGTTCTGTATTGCTAAAAGGTAGGGTTAGCCCTTCTATATATCTAGCTAAAGAAAGGGACATCCTCCTTGTTATAGAAGATATAGATTTATTTATATAAAGTAACCCATAAGTACTTACAAAGTCATTAAGGAGTAATCCCTAAATAATACAGCATACTATTTTAGCACTTGAAAAAGGGTGGTATAATGCAACTCTCCCACAATGCATCTTATTAACTAAAGATTAAGCAACTCTATTATTATTAAAGTATATCTTATATGGAGGAAATATTTACTATTATAAAGGACTAAAGAGAAGGCACACTTTTTATCTTATTAGAGTACTCTTAGTTATATCGAAGGTACACTTACACTTAGGTAATAACTTTTAAAGCCTTCCCCTTTTAATAAGTACTATAGTGAGTTATCTTAATTAACTATTAATAGCTTCTATTGGATGTTACGTTCTTTTGCCCCTTGGTTTATATATATTACTAAAGTTATAGCTTAGTATACTTTTAGGAGATACTTTACTAGATAATAACGGAAAAGTACACACTATTCTCTAACAACTTGCTTGAAGTATTGTACTAGGTATGTATATTTTTCTCTAGGCCCTTTTATAAGAACCTAATACTTTTATATTTTATAGAATAATTAAAAAAGTTTTCTAAGTAAAATTAATAGGTAAAACTCTCCTCAATATAAACTAGGAAATGGAAATATAGTGCTATAATTTTATATCAATAAAGAGTTATGTTGCTTTATACTAGTTAAGTATTATAATCTCTTGTCCATTTAATAATTAGTAATAGTAAAATACACTATCTTCTCTCTTTTTAGTCACACCATACAAAAGTATAATAATGAATAGGGAACATTCTCCTCCAAAGCTCCCTACGATACAAGACGAATTTATTAAAGAGGTGGTACTATATTAATATAATAATACTTAGCTCTCTTAATTAATGTAAATAGTTATTTTTATTTATAGTACTACTATTTAGGAGAGCATTCCTTTTAGCTATAAACTAGTAAATAAAGTATACCCTACTACCTTTATGTAAGAGAAGGTACCTCACTCTCATTCTCATAGTTTAACAGAAGAAAATATTCTATTTATAGAGTAGTTAAAGAACTCTAAGTAAACATTTAAGTACTCCTCTAAACGCATATAATTAGAAAGGAAGAGTGGTAAAATATACCAAAGGAAGAATCACTAGTACGAAGTATACTCTCTTATTCTAGAAAACCTTAAGCTAGGTAATACTATTTATAGACTTATATTTATTATATTAAATTAGATTCTTTGGTAAAACACTGAACTGGGAGGGATAATAGTACTCTTTTGTAGAAGATAACACTATAGTTATAGTATATTAACTGAGTACTAAAGTAGAAGGGCATGCATCACTAATTAAGGGAGCTCTTACCCTTCCTCTTTACTAAAGTAGATACATATGCAGTAATTACCTTTAACATCTCTTACTTATTTATAACATGTTTACTTTATTAAGATAAAATTATAACTAGTTAGGGAGCTTAGAATTTATAGAACCTAATATTTATAGCATAGAAAATTATATTTTATATAAGAAAGTACTGTAACATAGCAGAGCGTCCCTATTATTTAGTCTTTAAGTTTTTAGAAGAAAAGATTACTTATTACCTAGAGGGTTGCTTAATATCCATCGCCTTTATTATAAAGGAGTTACTTGCCTCCTTATACTAAAGCATCTAATACATCTATTGTACTAGAGTCTTACTTATATAATACTACTTGAGATTATATTACTATTTTATAGAATACAAAATATTCTATAAAACTATGAAGATACATACCTACTAGTTAGTGGGGCCCTCAGAGTGAATAAAAATTCATGCCTTAAAATAATACTAGGTTTACCTATTACTATACTTTAATAATAAAGTCTCCAGAAGTAAGAAGTGCTCTACAAGACGTTTAATTTGCTAGACGAGTTGCTATTTATACTACTTGCGTATCTGTTATATTCTAATTATTACTTCTTATGAAACATAGAAGGATACTTAAAAATAAAAAGTTCAGAGGCCACATTTAAAATTTTTTATGTATAATTTTTAATTAAGTTATAGAGGAATATGTGACCCCTACACCTATAATGTATTAGTCAGAGCTTTATTAGTAACATGGTACCATTTAAGAAAGGAAAAGTACTTTTCTATATAAACTCTTTAAGGAGGAGAGAACACTTTTTATATTATGATTGATCTACTAATAGAGAAGGGAAGCATGTATCTATACAATCCTATGTTACTTAATTCTTTGAGCAGGCTGTATATTATAACTTATAAGTGATCTTTATTATAAATACACTCCTGTATAGAGCAGGATGGTTTCTTTATATCCTCTTTTAAGAAGAGCACCCTATTGCTATAGATTTTATAGAGTATATTAGAGGAATCTACTTTTTTAACTATAGAATTCTATGCAACCCCCTCTCTTACTTTTTAGAAACAAATATTTCTTAAGGTATCAATAAATGTAAGCTCTTCTCTTATCTATTTGTTATATAGTACTAGAATATTTATTCTAATATAGAGTTATCCCTAACTTCTTCTAACCTTAATAATAGCTAGATAAGACTTGTTTAACTCCTAGAAATAATATTATGTAGTTTTTTATTTGCTACAATTATATTGAATGATTATGTACTACTAAACTATAAAGCAAGAAGAGAGCATACCCCTCTCCTTAATATAGGAGCTTATTATAAGTCATTCCTTCATTTTTTAATTATGAATATTAAAAAACTACTTACACTAATACTATCTTAACCTGTATTTCTTTACAATTTAGTAGATAACTCTAGTACTTACATATAAAGTAAAAGTACGCTTATGTTACTTTTTTGGTTCTGCTGATGACTTTGTCTAATAAGGGTGTACTTATTAATAAGGCGTTCATTATCATGATAGAAACACTCTCTTTGCTCGCTAGTTGTTAAACTAGGGAAACTTTGAAGGCATACGTGCCCATATTTTTAAGGTTATTTAACAAGCGCATATTACTGTATGACTAATTATTTAAGAAATGAATGGAGAATTGCAACGTACCTTTTCTTTTATAACTTGCGAATGAAATAAATAGAGTTACTATTTTATTACTAGAAAAGGGTAGTAAGGAGTACTGCCCTTTAAAAATACTAAGTGTCTTATTAAGTAACTTATCTAAAGAATATAAAAGTATAAGATGAAAAGAGCTGTCCTTATAAGTCATAGAGATATATAATAAAGGTATTTACCAAAGGATTTTTAAGATATTAAGATATAAAGCACCTCTTTAGTCTTTAGTAATCTATTTGATTAAGGATGCTATACTACCCTTAATTATATACTAAAGTATCATGCATGGGCCCCTTATAGAAGTATTACGTAAGATCTCTTAAGTCTCTCTTTACGCGTAGTTTTCCTCTATAGTAATTAAGTATTTTTAAAATAAAGAGAGAAAAGGCGTTGTAGTCAAGTCTTTAAGAATTAAATGAAGCAGGCCTCTTCAAGTGTACTTAACTATATAGTTATAGTACTCACCCTCCCATTAATTTATATTTTATTACGGTAAGGGTTTGCTTAGATAAATCTCTCATATAGTAACGTACAATAATATTATATAGAATTCTAAGGGGGTGTATCTTGTACTTTATATTTCATTTTTCCTTATACAAAGAGAGGTGCTATACATATTACTTTAATAGTTAGTTTATAACTTAAGAGATGAGATTATTACTACTATAGTTATGTAATGGAACTACTTGGGCCACAGTTTAGATGTCTTTATTTTTTAAATAAATCTTATGAAAATAAATTTGTCACTCATCAATCTTCTCCATTTCTATTTATGGTATCCTTCCTTAATTCTTTAAGTCTTCCTTATCCCCTCCTCTATCTAATAAAAAGAATCCTTTTTGTGTCTGGTTTTCTGCTCGGCCCTTAGCGCTTTTTGGTGAAAAAAGTAAAAGCGTTCTATTTGACTTTTGTTTTGTTATTTATATGAGCCAGTTCCTCTTTGGATTGCGTTGCTAAAGGTATTCCTTTTATAAACGCTATGTTCTAACTTATTTATACAAGACGATCGATCTCCTTAAATTTATGAAAGATAAGATTTCATTTGCTTAATTCTCATAATTTAACTATAAATAAAATCATTGTTAATATTTATTACTTACTACATATGCATGAAAACGAGAGTGGTAATCTAGGATCATCCTAATATTTGTACAACCAAAGACAAAGAATGATTTTACTTATGTAGTTTTTTCTAACATCGAGTACTAGATTTTCCACAAACTTCAATTTAGTCTAACTGCTTGGAATGTCCCCTTTACCTTTTGCTCTAGTTGAATGAGTGCATCCTTTTTCGGTGATCTTTCTATTTATACTAGTAAATTAGAATAATGTAAGGCAACTTTCATTTTAAGTTCTTTGAATGCTATACCTAATACTAGATGAAATATTTGCTACCAAAGAGATCGTAAATAAGTAACCTACCTAATAAATAAGGAGAAACGTACATAAAACAACGTAGTAAAAAGCTGCATATAGCACGTTGAAATGTATAGAAAGCAGCAGCTAGGGACTTTTATAATAAGTTAACAAACAAAAACAAATCCTTCTCTTGCTTGTTTGTTTTGTTGCAAACTAGAATACCCATCATACCTACCCATTAAATAGAGATTCGGACTGAAAGTAGAACCTTTCTTTAACCAGGAATTACAAAAAAATAGAAGATATGAAAAAGAATTAGTTAGAGGGATTGAATTCGACCTTAGAGGAAAATAGAGAAAAGTTAGATCCTTCCTTACCTTATACATCGAATAAAAATTTTTTGTTTGGCACGAGTTACTCATATTATTTATTACTTGCCGTACTCAACTCATTTTGTTTGATTGTAAGAACTACGACATCTCTTCACTTTGTCAATCGTGTTAGAAAAGTTCACCCCCCCGGCAGTCAATCATTTTTCTATCATTCCTCATTGGAAATAGAACTTCCTCTATTCTGTTACTATTTCACTATACTCAGCTATCTCCAAAATGTGACCTACAACGTCTATAGCATCTTTTTCCTACTCACATCTAAAGGCAACCCTCTACTCCGAAAAGTATTTAGTCTTGATCCGTTTCCTGCGTAAATAACTAATAGAATTTTTATTCTCTTCTAAAGGAACTTATG
The DNA here is from genome assembly GCA_036897095.1 of Plantago elongata. Lineage (NCBI taxonomy): Eukaryota > Viridiplantae > Streptophyta > Magnoliopsida > Lamiales > Plantaginaceae > Plantago > Plantago elongata. Next base: position 81,288 of record JAYMSP010000054.1, read on the forward strand.
AAAAATGCAAAATAAACGCGAACATTGTTTATAATTCGAAAGAATTTGTTTGGACTTGAAAAGGACTTTGGTTGCCAAATAGAACAAGTAATCGCTACCTCGAGTTCTAGAAAGAAATTAGGCTATAATTCCCTTTGTCTATTATAGACTGTAGAACCTAAAATATATTTATCTTGTGCGTTACAATAGAAAATTTTCAAAGGATCTAAGGAGAAGTAATCCAAAACTACCAAAATATCAAAAACTATGTAGAGAAAAGAACGAACATATCCTTTTTTCATAAGTCGACTTACTAAACTTACTTACTACTAGCTCTTAGTCTATTATATACCGTGTATCTTCTTTATCCTTCCTTGGTATTTTTATGTCTTCCCTGTTAAACCGTAAACGGCGTTGCACCAACGAAATACTAAAAATAATGTATGCAAATGAAATGCGATTAAAAAAAAGAGATTATTTACAACCTTGTCTTGTACTGTCAATTTATTTATAAATTACTACATGATATGCTCTCTCTTAAGATCGGTTCTCTATACCTTTTTATTAGATGCAAAAACAATAAGAAATTTGGTTTTGGCAAGGGCAAAGTGGAACAAAACAAGTCCCCTAATGGAGGTTAAATAGCCGACAAATAGCTGATACTAAAAAATTCTACCACTATAAGTATAAGCACTATTAAAGTAGAGTAACAGTAATAAAGATTTTATAACGTTTCGTTGTTTTTGGATCTATTTACCTCCTTCTTTCTTGGTTTTATTCTAGCCTTTCCAGAGCCCTTTCTCTGTGTTGAGTCACGCTCTTTCTTCCAATTTTATAAAATTTTCTAACTTAAATATAACCACTGATTACGATTATCAAATAAGATTATACTCTAAAAAGGTTTCCTCTATGACTGACATCTGGGACAACTCTCTGCACGCACAACAAAAGATTATAGCAAGGAATTGAATTAAAAAAGAGAATAGAAAATAACTTCTATGTATCCATCCTGACACAAACAAAACGAGAAGTCATTAATAGCTATATTAACCCAAATAGAAGAAAAAGTATCTAATTCCAAACTTCGTGTTAAAACAAGCAACTCCTTCTAGAATTCCCAAACAACGTAAAGTAGAGAATCCTGTATGAATGAATCTAAAAAGATATGTGTTATGAAGATCACAAGGCTTAGTAGAAGAAATCAACCCCTATTCTTATTTATATATAATATATTGTCCTGTCCATATGTAGATGTAGTCCTGGCTAGGATAAGACAACGATATGAACGAATTGATAAATAGAATTAGAAAGGGGAGTTCAAAGGAAGACTAAATATACTTGCTATAAGATTGGTTGAGATATAAATAGAAAATCTAAAGGTACGCGCAAAAAGAAAATAACGAGAGAATGAATGTAATAATAAGCCTTTAGTATCGAATAGTATATTAGTAATAAACCAAGAACAGACAAATGATAATACGCTTTCCTCCCTATTTTATTTCTTGCAATTCACAGATATATAAATACATATATAAGGCTTAGTCCTTTTTTTTACTTCTCTCTTTTCCATAGTAGACGTAATGTATGAAGGATACCTTGTTGTTTTGGCTTCTGCGGCAACTTCACAATGTTTTCTTTACTCATTTTCAACAAAGTGGACACTTACAAGTATGTATTGTATGTACATTATTTCTATTTTCTTTCAACCAATTCAACTAAGAAAGCTATTTTATTTTAGATATAGTCATATACGTATCTAGCCAAAGCAACTAACTACCCGCCTAAAGAAAGACTTCTTCTTTTTTCAAATTTTCCAACTAAAGCAATGGTTCTGATAATTTCTAATGATATATACCTAAAATCGAAAAGTAAGAAAATTTAGACATGGTTTTTAAGCAATTTGTAGTAGATTCTTTTGACACATTAATTGTGCTGGGATCTGGATACATTTTAAAGATTTGTACACGCGCAGATTCGGAAATGGCTAATTGATAACTACTAATAAATTAGGACTAAGATAAAATAATAAAAAATTATCCAACCTAAGTTTTTTCGCTCAGTTTCGATTTTTATAGAGTATTATTCTCTTCTTATCTCTAGAATACCCTTTCATTTTTCTTTTTATTCCTCCTAATAAAGAATGAATTATATGCAACTTTACTATTAAAGCTGCCCTTCCTAATCCTCCAGGATGAATTATAGGACGTCCTATGCTATATCTCTTTTTTCATGACTCTAAGAAAACTTCTTTTTTTTATATCCAAACCTTGTGTGAGTTATCTGTAGATGATTGAGACAAATTGCCAAAAAAGAAAACGATCCTTATTTTTAATTATTTATGTACGACGCATACCTTAGCCGTACTTTATGTATTTTGTATATATATATGCATGTTATAACAACACAAAAACACGATAAAGGTTTCCAACTTCCTGTTGACAGAGACTCATAACTAGGGAATCTGGCCCTTAACGCCACATTTGAGTCTTTTTATTTAATTTGAGCTCAAATTGAGCAAAAATGTACTAATAAGTATATATTATATATATAAAATGAATAAATACTATCCTGGTAGGTATTGATACGTAACTTTGCAAATGGAGAGTGCGTCCTATAAAAAAAAGAAGAGTCCTTCACTATACGTAGACCTGGAAAGGATGGATTAAGGATAATTTGTAATGAATTATTTTCACGTTCAAATATCTTTCATAGACATTGATATACCGGCAGCGGAGTGTCATAGGCCCAACAAAATCAAAACAAAGTGAAATGCCCACAAATTACTTATTCCCAAAGCGAGCATTCTATTTTACAATAATGTAAATGGAAAAGTTGAGATACACATATTTGGCACTCTGCTCTGTACCGATTAAACTTTTTTGACGACATGGCTTGTTATAAGAAAGTAGAAAGCAGTCTTTCCCAAATTATTACTTACTTTATAAATATATTTTCGTATGATATCTTGGTACATAACTATATTATGATATGTATTTTTTATTTTATAAAATAAGTAACAATAAAAAGATATATATTTTTATATTGTTAAGTTGCTTACTTAACACTACTTATTAAAAGTATATTAAGATCTTTATATTTAAGCCCTTTTTTATTATTATTACTAGATTATTTAAAAGGCGGTTAAGAGAGCCTTGCACTTCCCCCTTTCATGTTATAAGAACTCTAATGAGTATACTTTAAAATACTTGCTCTTAGTACGTAAGGGAAAGGTTCCTTAATAAATAATAGTCTTATACAAATACAAAGAGAAAAGGTTCCTTTACCCTTAAATAACTATTGTAACTTAATAGGGAGTTATTAACCTATAGAGTGCTTTTAAATACAGTAGTAAATCTCTCCTAACTAGTTAGGGCACCTTTCTACGTAAGAAGAAGTCCTTATACTTTTCTAGCAATTTAATAGTATTTAAGGGATCTATATACATAATGTCTACTAATACTCTGCTATATAATATAGGATTACGTAACTTCAACTAGTATAAGAGGGCATAAAGTGTTTAGAAAGAGTATCATTTCCTTTATTAAAGTACTTATATGATCTAAAAAAATATATATGTGTTACATCTTTTATAAATTAGTGCATTTAGTGTATAACTATTATATCATTATATCATAAATAACTCTTTAATAAAAAAATAAAAGACAAATAAAGGCGTAACTCTAAGATACATCAATAAGATATTCTCCCAAGAAAGTATTGCTTAAATATAAAATAAATGCCTTGAGAAAAGAGGCAGTGCATTCATTCTAATCTAGTAACTACTAGCATATACTTATATATTATATAGCATGCTCCTTAAGATAAAAGGGATAAGCCTTGTCTTTTAGAACTTTCTATATTATAAAGAAAATATTTCTCTCTATAGTAACAAGAAGATACTACCTATTTTACTTTAAGCCTAAATTATAAAAAAGTATAAGAGTACTCTACAGCGTTATTATTATTAGAGATTATACTTAACTTATAAGGTACGCTTTACTTAAATTACTTGGGTATATATTTATTTATTCTAGTAAACCCTATTTGGCAAGTCTTTTCTGCAGCAAAAGGTAAGGGGTTTTTTGTATTCTAGCTATTCATAAGAGTTAACTCTATACGCTCTACTAGCCCGAGTAAAGTATTTATAAAGCGGCTATCTCTCTGTTATAGTAGTGTCGTATAAATATGATAGGATACTTCTATTTGTTCTATTAGAATAGCGGGTACTTTTCTTAACAAAAGGTAAATAGTTTCTTCCTTAGTAAATAAAAATGGTATATTACATTACCAAGGTGTGTATTTATATAAGTATGTGCTTAATCTTGTATGTATATGTGAAATGGTTTAGATATTAGGCTAGTATAGAGCTCTTTCTTTAATCAAAGGCTACAATATTTAAACAACACTAGCAAGTAATTATTCTATAAAGATATTTTCTCCTTTCTATATTATGGGGTTCCCTTTATAATGATATGTATTTAAATTAAATAGTAACTTGCCCTAGAGTATCCAGTATAGCATACCTATTAAATGAGAAGTATTTCCTTCAGCGTTCCCTTATCTAAAAGAATTCTCAGCCTATTCTATACACGCCTGTTATATACACTTAATTATTATGAAAAATATTAAAAAATCGAAGGGATAAATACCTAACTAACACTAAAAATAAGGATGTTCACCAGCCGCTCTAAACCTTCTACCTTTTTAAAAATTCCTTATAGATAGATTTAATTGTGCATTTATATTATTTATACAATTAATTTAATTAAAAGGTGTTACAGGTCCTAAGCTTAGTGCAGGTGCTACCTTAAAAACTAATCTAAAGCATACATATCATGTCTTTTTGTGAGCTCTTACCTAATAATACCTTGTTAAATACCTAAGAGATTCTATGGCAAGAAGTCTACTACTTTTTTTTTAATAATAAAGCTATTTTAGTTTTTCTATACCTACTTATATTCTTATATTATAGTTGTTAGACTTATTTAGTAACTAAGAAAGCAAGCTTCTCTAGTATATCATTAAAGTAGAGTCCTATGTATTATTTAACTAGTAAGAGTACCCCTACACTTTAAGAGCATTAACCTAAGTTTTCTATTAATACATAGTGATAACTTGAGAGTATCCCCTAATAACTATTACTTGAATTATAGGTTACAAAGGAAAGATTCCTAAATTTGAGAATTAATAATAATAAGACTTTAATCATGACATAGTATACTCGCTTTTTCATAGCACATATTAGAATGATGCATTAACTTTAACTTAAAGAGCAATTATTTCTTCTAGACTATAGAGGGCAACTAGCGTACTATATAAATTAAATATATATATAGCTTACCTTAAAAGTAGATTCCCTAATCCCAAATCTATTAGAGGTCTCTTACTACTGCTTTTAGATTAAGTAAGTAGCACATTTAAGGAGGCTCTTAGAGTTGTCCTCCTCTAGTATTTTAGATATTTTTATAAAGAGAGGATTTATAAGTAGAGAGTTTATGTTATCCTTTTCTTTTGCTTAAGAAGATACTTATTTCTTAATTATTTATATTTTAACTCATATTATATCTTGCTTTTATAGATTCATTGTAAAATATATTTGTACTAAAAGGCTTGATTAGAGACTATATAATATAAGGTATTCAAATATATAATATAGTTCGTAAGGGGGTAATAGAAAGTTTCCCTAGTAATCCTTTTTAACTTTTAACTAATTTTTTATAGTTAAGTAAGAAAATCTAGCTCTATATTTATAAAAAGTGTACACTATAGTCTTAAGTGATCATAACAAAAGTAAGTTAATATAAAGTACCTAGTCTTATTTTTCTTATTTTAAAGAATTCCTTAATATGAGCCTACTTTTTGATAGAGCTATTCCCTATTTCCCTTATTGTAGATTCCTATCTCTTAAAAATTTATTAACGTAAGAAAGAAGGTACCCTATATTTCCTAATAGAGAGACTTACTTGTTATTTTTTTATAAAAAAAGAAATGCCTCTTTTACTAATACATTACGATAAAGAGAGTGTATAATAAGAACTTTAGGTGTAACACAGAATTGTACAGGCATTATAAGAGAGCATGCACCTGTATTTGTATTTAATAAAAAGCTTAGAACATAAATTTCAATTAATAGCGAGGAAATAGAGTGCCCTATAGCTTATAATAGTATACCTAGCAACTTTTAATAAAGACAAGCTTATATACTTCTTGCTATGATATATTCCTAAGTACATAATCTTAATTAATCGCATTCCTTAAGATAAGATATACAAAAATATTATAAGTTATGGAGCTATCACTCCTATACATTAATACATGCTTTTTTATTAAATATAAAAGGTTTGCTTGAATAAATGCTGCCGTAGTGGCAGAGTGAAGGAGTATTTTTTATGATATAAGTTTATATAAGAAGGCCTGGTTATGATCCTACGTATCATGCTCATCTTTATAAAAAGCGTGCTTACTCTAAGATAGGCTTGGGCTAGGCTAACGCTAGCTATTAATTAAAAGAAGAGAGCCCCTATTATGCGCCTTAAGATGTTATACACTGTAAAGAACTCTCTCGCCGCAATCCTATACCCTTAATCAAGGGGTGTGCCCTACTTATAAATATTTAAAACTTTATAATACGCTAAGCTCTAGGTGATAGAGAAAATAACACTATACTTGATATTTAATTAGATTTGAACTACACACTACAGTATCCCTTCTTTTTGTACTAAACGCAGCACTCATCAGCTAGCACATTCACGAATAAACAGGGGAAGGTTTCGCTCTAGTACCCTGCCTTATCTAGGGAGGTACAATTTCTTTGTGCAAGGACCCTGCGGTACCCTAAGTGCACGGAATCAACATGTATCTGTTAGTTGCGCAAGCTAGATGTCCCGGATCCCAGGCTTCGGATTATTCCCTATTCTTAACTTTCTCTTATTTTTTCTGTCTCTAAGTCTGCCTTACCGCTATTCATTAACGTCGCTTCTTAGAGAATCCTTTGCCTTATAATGGACTCCTACGATCCCTTCAGCTTCTTTCTTGCTCTGTTTCGGGTGTATTCTTGGATAGTGATAGAGGCACTCAGGTGCAAGATGTACTCTGTAATCAGGCCTCGATTTGCTGCTTCTTACACGAAGCAGCCTCCCAGCCTTATATTTGCCCACGCCAAAAGCGAACTTTATTAAGTTGTTCCTTTCCCTTCACTGCAGGATGCTTGTCTGTATGTTATGCACGACCACCAGAGCTTGCACTTGTTGATTGCATTCACCCGTGCCTCTTTCCTCGTGTCTTGTCTGCTCATCTTCTCATGTAAAAGCCCGAGAGTCAGCATCAGTGCCGGCGAGGACTTCACTCGCATCCAATACCCAATTCTTGCCTTATGTATACAGCGCATTTTGCAGAGATTTAAGTGTCTTCGCTCGCGCTAAGTAAAAGCAAGAGCCATACCATCTTCTTCGCGACTTTATGGACTAACAGCTCGCACTTTGGCTGCGTACCCAACAAACAAACTGCCTAATGCCAGGATTAGTAATGGTATAGCCATCAGCAGCGGTGCATCATGAGATCTTCTAACATCTCTTGTAAATGAATTCGTTCGTGACAGAAATGCTAGGAGTAGTAAACGGAAGGAGTAATACGAAGTAAACAGAACTGAAATACTCCCTAGCCAGAAAGCGAAATTACCGCTAATGCTATACTTCGTATATGCCAACTCTAAAATCACATCTTTGGAATAAAATCCAGTTAGAAAAGGAAAACCAATTAATGACAAACTACCTAGAAGCATCATCGCATACGTAAAGGGCAAGGACGCAGCGAGCCCTCCCATCTTCCGCATATCTTGTTCATCTAACATAGCATGAATCACAGAGCCTGCACTTAGGAAGAGGAGCGCCTTAAAGAAGGCGTGATTCATCAAGTGAAAGGCACTGACTGCATAGTTAGAGATCCCACATGCAAAGATCATGTACCCCAGTTGACTGCACGTCGAGTAGGCTATGACCCTTTTAAGGTCATTCTGAAGAATGCCTGTAGTTGCAGCTAGAAATGCGGTCATGGCTCCTATGAAAGTAATAAGAACTAAGGTGTTAGGCGCATATTCAAAGAGAGGGGAGCACCTTGCTATTAGAAAGACGCCTGCTGTAACCATAGTAGCTGCGTGGATAAGAGCGGATACTGGAGTAGGCCCTTCCATAGCATCTGGCAACCAAGTATGCAGTCCAATCTGTGCCGATTTGCCTACGGCTCCGATAAGAAGTAAAGTACAAATCAAAGTCATGGCGTCGAATCTGTAGTTACAGAAGACCCATTCTTGTGTAGTGGTGTTAGCGCAGGCAAAGAGTGCAGCGAGGTCAACAGTCTGGAATAATGTAAACGCAGCTGAAATACCGAGAGCTAGACCAAAGTCTCCTATTCGATTGACAAGCATAGCTTTGATAGCTGCTTTATCTGCTTGGAGTCGTGTAAACCAGAAGTGGATGAGTAGATAAGAAGCGAGTCCCACACCTTCCCAACCTAGGAAGAGCTGTAATAAGTTATCTGCAGTGACTAGAAGGAGCATGAAAAAGGTGGAAATGGATAAATAGGACATGAATCGGGAGCTGTGCGGATCCTCCGACATGTAAGATATAGAGTATAGGTGTACCAAACTACTTACGGCAGTGACGACAACTAACATGATTACTGTGAGGCTGTCGAACAAGAAGCCCCAAGCAGCATCGAACATTTCTGAAGAAATCCACGGAGTCATATTTATATAACAAACGCTCGCTCCTAGCGCGACTTCATAGAGTGCAATGAAGGAGAGTAGAGAAGACAGCACAACACAGACGCTTGTGATAATAGCGCAACCCTCTTTTCCTAAGAAGCGTCCAAAGAGCCCTGAGGCAGCACTGCCAAATAACGGAAGAAATACTATAAGTAGATACATGGGATGAAGGAGACTGATGTCAACAGGAATTCATACAAGACAATCACGTGTTCCGGAGTTTCCATGTGACTGATTCGATTCAACTGGGAGCTCTCTTGATGTAAACGCTGATGCTGGCTTTGCCCCAATACCAGCATGTCACTGATATGAGGCTGGAGGCATTGCCTAGGACTTTGTTGACACCCGGGCTGCTTTCTTGCTGCTCTCATTGATTTCGCTATCAACTGGCGACCTTTTGGTCGATCCCCGTCGACAGGCAAGAGTTTTACGTAGTGGAGTCAACATCGGGCTATCGGTCTAGTCTAGGCACAGCGAAAAAATTCTAGCAGAAACTCTTCACTAACCTACACTAGGTACTACTGTTGGTCAAGAAGTTTTACCAATGCCCATTTTGGATGAAATTTTCATCGCTAAAATCTGCATGAAAAGGCAGGATTTCAGATCTTTGAAAATGTATACTACTAGATAACCCGAAAGATTCATGAATAAAATACTTCAATATACTCACTGCTTAGTAGCTTTCCTGCAGAAAACAGGGTACGAGCCTGTGAGTTGCGGTACAAAAGATTCAAGCACCAGGCTCAATGACATACCTTTATTTCTTCATCTCAACTGAATCAATTGCACACTGCCTATGACCGGGACTCGTGCCGATTCCTTGGCATTCAGTAGTAATTCGAGAATCTTAAAAGAGCGGGAATCAATTCTATTGTTGTATTCTTTAACCCTTTAAATTCCTTTCTTTGACACACGTCAACGAAGGTTTCCCTTTAGTATGGCGCGTCCTTAGAAAATACTGCAGCCTGACGCCCTATTTTATAGGAATTATATTTTATACTTATAGAGTTGAGAAACCTTTATTGCCTATAGCTTAGAATAGTATAACTTGGAACTTATTTGCGGGAATAAATTTATTTTGCAAGCTTATAGTCGACAATTCATTATATTATATTGTTTTTTTATAGAGTCTTTATCTTTATAGAGATAGTATATTGCAGCTTTCTACAACGCTTTAGATATTTTGGATATAAAAAAATGCATTGTTGGAAAGAAATACGAACTAATTCTGCTTTCGACAAGTCAAATTATAAGTGAAATTTATTTAAATTAATTTCTCAGAGTTGGATTTTCATTTTAGTCTAATCAATTCTTTTTTCTGAGATGATATAAATATACCTAATATCTAAAGTATAGACATCCAACGACCACTTATTAGTTCCCTCATTCATAAAAAAGAACTCCTCTCTATTTAATTGCCTACAACTAGTGTAAGTTCACTAGCAAAAGCAAATCTTTATTCATTCTCCTTTACTCGCATTTTGAAGTTCTTTAGCCGCTTTATACGGAACATAGATTTTTAACATTATTTCGTACAAGAACTCTTTCTTTACAATACAAGTATCATAAATAAAGAAAGAGTTGTTATTATCTATATAGTATATTATTTATTATCATAAGTAAAACTTTCTAATCCTCCCAAATCTAACAAATCTAATAAAAATATACATATGTCTGTACGTAAAGAACAAAAAAGGAGGCAACTATAATAAATAGAAAAAAGAAAGAAGAGATACGAAGCTACGTGGACAAGTGGTATGTTTACTATATATAATAAGAGTACGATGGAAAGAAAAAAGCTAGTTATCCTTCCAACAAGAATCGCCTATTACTTACTTACTATGTTTTGCATTTACACAATTACCCTTAACCAGTTTTGCGTTGTTTTTCGACCCGAACTTCTGTATTTAAATTTAACGCGTTAAACATCCACTTTATGTGTATCACAAATTCTTTTTAGACTGTTTTTTAATAGCTAGAAGTCTTATTTTGTGTGTTTGAAGAAAGCTCTCCAGTCCGCTCTACTTAAATTTGAATTATGATATACAATAGCCTTTTTACTAGTATGTTGTATTTAGAAAACTAGAAATATTCTCTATACACATTCTTAATCTCCAAAACAATTCTTGGTGAGAGGACCTGGATAATATAGCATATCCGCCAACTCTTCTTGATTTGAGTTCTTCCACATTCCATTTCTTTTATTAGTAACAATATTAATATTAGATTAAACCCTTTGTTCTAAGATAAGCTTCTGTTCTGCTATAATTTCCTATCAATACCATAAAAGAAATGAGAAACCACGTGACATAGGTCCTCCTTTTTTACTATGTTCACCGGTTGAAGAGAAGGGACGGAAACAACTATAGACAACTATATGAGTAAAAGATATTTTGTTATGTGCTGGAAGATAATAGAAGTTCTCTGATTGCAAAAAATAAATATAGGAAACAAATGTTATCACAAAATATAATGGGAATTTTCAGTTAACCAGTTCTTACCAAAACAAAAATACAATATTCATAAAGCTGCTCATACATATGCAGTAGATGTTGCCGCGCATTTCAGAATAGAATATCCTAATTGTAGCTAAAGGCGCTCATTTTATTGATGTAGTAAATATCTCTATTCTGAGTTGGTGTTGCTGTAATCAAATTTTGTTTTTCCTAATGTGCATAACCGGCACATGCTTCAAATAAAATAAAGGAATTTCCCTTTTGAAAGCTATGCGGGGTAACTAAATTTACTGAAAATCCAAAATAAAAGATTAAACAAAGACACAAGAGGTTAAAGGGTTAACAACTGTAATGAAGCGATTGTTCGGTAGATAATATTCTATATCATAATGGCTTGGCAGTGACAATATAGTAGGAAAGAAAGAAGATCGGTCGAGAAGAAAGAGGACTCTATAGAATAGATATTAAATTAGAAGATTTGTTAGACCAGGCACCGAAGAAAAAAGTAAGAAATAGACATACTAAATAGAATAACTATACCCCATACATACCCAAATAAAGAAAGAAGGAAAAAGTGGTACTGGTGTACATATTTTCGACCTAAGCAAGCTTTGCAAATCACACAGATACTTTATATAAACTACAGAACAAACTTGATGGCGTAAGTTTAAAGTTTCAGTCAGAATACTTGGGATTTCTCGATATCGGTGTAGATAAATTGACTAGAAGGAAGGCATTACTTTTACATAGTATGGCGAGATGGTAGGTCTTCTTTTGTACAGCATATCATAAGAAGAAAGTAGATTGTGTGCTATTGAAAATGGAATTCTTTGTCATTTTGAAATTGTTTTCATTTAACATCAACAAGACCTTTTAAAATCGATGACTCACGTATTTCTCTAGCTAGAATGTTTTTTTTTAGAAGGATTTTCGTCCATATGTCTTTAGAGAGATCCTTAACCGGCGACTCCTCTGTGTTTACTTTAATCCGATTTCTACCATTTTGCTTTTTCTTGAATTTGCCATAAAAAATAGAGGAGAATTAAAAATATGGAGTTACCAAAAAGTGTGGAGAAGATTTTCGGAGTCTGAATGAAGAGTAAGCTTGTATTTTGCATAACTGAAATTATGGAATGTAAAAATATTTATATGCGTAACAGATCCCTCTATATAGTCTAATACAAAAAGTACTCTGTCTTCCTTAACGAAATGCTAAGTCGGCAAAAGGACATCATGTAAAAAGAGTGACAGACAAGTGGTTTTTTCCTTTTCGTGGATTCCTAAACCAATTATACGTATTTACCTAATAAGAAAAGAGGTCTTCGGTGCTAAAATTGCGGAGTAAGTCAATATTTTCATTTAATAAGAGTTAATTCTAACTATAGTGATATTTTTAGAATATTAGAATAGGAGGCATTCACCCAGTCCTTCTTAATTTAGGATATATTATTTGACCCAACAACAAAAACTTACTCATGAAAATACTTTTTGAAGCTTTCATTTAGACGTTTAGATTCAAAATCGAAATTATACATACAGTGGTTGTTCTCCCAATTGGACAAATACAAATATACTAGAAGGGTATACTATACTCAAACGTGGTAAGTGCGATGTGTGCACTATTTCAAGAACCTACCTGTGCAAACATAAACGAAACGGGATATACCCAAGAAAGTCATGCCTTGCAGATTCAACTAATGAATGAATATTTCTATAATAAACTAAAAAGGATTCTAAAACGAGAGCATTCCGAACAACACAACAGAAGATATAGCTAAAGCATTTGTCTACCTATAAAAAGACTTCTGACGGGTATAGGTATAGTTAATTATATTTCTATCTATTCTATATGATATTAGGTACCTACCCTTTCTATTTATATTATAAATATTATTATAAATATTAGAAAAGTTATTCTCATGTAAAAGAAACAAGTTGTAAAACTCCAAATACTACAGTTGTTGATTGATTATTTTGGCTTAAATTTTAATACTTTCCTATAAATAGAGCTTTCAAAAAACTGTTATAAATGCATTGGTTTCAAGCATAAGTAGCTGGTTAATTGGCCTTTGCGTTTTTGTAAACGTCATGTTTTCCTTTGGTCATATTTATAAGTCGTCTAGTGAATAAAACAAAAGAAAACCCGTGAGTGCGCTGCCAAATTGACAATTTCTTTACTACTGTCACGTTCTATTTATTTTCTTATATTCTCCCGGGATTCCCTACCTAAAGAAATTAATTAAAGTACACATGTTCGTGACCTATACTTTCTAGTTTCTGCTCTTCCCTGCAGGAGACAAATAATCTATAATTATATATTTTTTGTATATTTGCAATTCTAACTATGAGTTCAGAGAAATGTATCTTCGGCAACGACTTATTAGAAGTTTAGTAGAGCTAAGTTATCCAAAACGAAATAAATATTATAGATAAAGAAAGATACGTATGTTCAGTTTGAGACAGAATGAATTAGGACTTTTCCTTAGATTCCAAGGTTAAACGTCGATCTTATTAGTTTATTTTGTCTAGGGACATTTTATATCTTGTAGTAATATTATCCAAAATGATATGGAAGCAAAACGAGAAAGACATTTTTGTTTACGAGAGAGAAAAGGAAACCATCATTTAGTCATGATAAGATAAGTATAGAGAAAAATAGATTGTTGCTGAGTGAGCGTCCACAGGTTGTTTTAAATGACATTTACCAATTAGTAAAGTAGTGTCATTTTTAGAAAAGGGAGTCTAAGTAAGAAATTTTAGTATGTTTTATAACTACTTGTAACTAAAATTCCTCCGATTCTCTCTTTATGTTTTGGATCTTAATTTTCCATTTCTAGATATCATCCTGTTTAGATTTTATCTATGAACGATCTCAATAATCTCTTCTTCTGCCCCTTTTGTGTATGTCTTTTTACAAATTAGACACGAAGCAAAAAATTTCCATATTACCGAGTTCGAGTAGAGGAAAAAGACTTCGTTAAGTGTCTCCTTTGTAGAATAATCTAGAATAGAGTTTTTAGAAATAGGTTGTATGTTCACTTTAGAAAGGGAAAAATATTCAATATCAATAATAAAAGTGTTGTATAAATATATTCTAATAGGGAGACGACTTACTCTATCACTGGTTAGTTAATGAAAGTATATCTTTGTGCTAGCATAGGCCCTTGGTTTTTTGGGTAATTTCCGCGTGTTACTTTGAGAATATGTTAGCAGTTTGCATGTGTGTTTAGTGTACCCTTATTTGTTTTCTTTCTTGTAAGAAGTGCGTTGAATTCTAGAGTATTTTAGGTACTACTCTTTCTTAGAAATTGAGCTAGGAATAGCGGAATGAGTGTAATTAGGCGTTCCGATAAAGTTTTTTTTTAGTAATCTTTTGTTAAAGTTCTTTAATGTATTGGTTCGAAATAAAATATTGAGTATGTATTACATTTTGGATAACGAGAAATACTTAATTATAACATTTTATTTACTTTACTAAATTATTTACTAAACGCAAACCCCCTTGCTTTTCTTCCATAATTAGTATTTTTTCGGGCATTCATTCCTATTCAAAAGAAGAAAATAGTTTTTGCTATGATAACATTATTTCTAGGAAAGCAGTTGTTACAACAAATATTTTTAGTTAAGCGCATGCAGGAATAGTGTTCTTATCTTTAAGAGCCATGTAATTCTATAAAGTTTATACTTTATCCCCTGATAACGAATAAACATATTTTCCTGCAAAAGATCTTAGCCTCGATTCCACGTAATCTTTGCCGTCAAATCTAACACTATAAAATAAAAATAGAAAGAGTTCTCCTGTGAAAAACTATAAAATAAAATGGGATATGCTATGTCAAAATAAACCTAAAGCGGGGTAGAGTCATTTTCGGAAAGTTACAAGGAAGAGAAAAAACTAATGCTGCAAGTAAAGTAAAAAAAAGAAGAAAGTCCTAGATCATGTGAAAGTCATGAAACTTAGAGTATTGTAAAAGTTGCAAAAAACTCGATTACTTTATTTCATAGAAATATGTTAGCTCTCGGATTTACAAGTAAACACTCAAGATGTAGTTATTGTATGCCTTTCTAAGAAATCCCACATCTTAATTTAATATCCTTTCTGTATTGATTGACGTTGACAGTCGAATAAAGATGTTTGGTACCAAGAGCTTATTTTTTAGTGACTTCTGTATTATCATATATAGCGAGTCAAATCTCACGCAAAGGAAACTCTTTTATCATAAATAATGACATCCCGAAGGCTAAGAGTAAGAGAAAAATAGAACTTGTTGTTTAATAAGACTTGATTGCTTTATGCTTACCCTGCATTTTCCTAACTTCTACTCCTATTTCAAGTAATTACGCCGTATATATCCAATAACTATCCATCCAAGAAACGACTTTTTCGTTCTATCAAGTGAGTGACATACAGTACTGATCAGAAAAGAATGACAAATATTCTTAAAATGACGGCATGCTCCGCATCTTTCACTGCGGCTGGCTCCGCTACTCGGTGTGACTTAGAAAACTACGCTCCGCTACTTCAATGACTAAGTGGTGTGATGAGACGGATGACTGACTCGAGACTAAACGTAGGACTTTGCGAATCCTCTTAGTGAGAAATGCTTTCCTAGGACACCCGGGCTGCTTTCGTACTTCTCCCCCCGTTGAAAGGCAAGAGTTTTACGGGCTGTCAGTCTAGGCAAATGCTTCAAAAAGATTCTACCCTGAACGATCGACTACTTTCTACTAGTTTATGGCAAGGATCTTACACAAACTTGAACGGACTGGAGAACTCTACGAACCTGAACTGTTTATTGACCATGCGACAGATCAGACGAATCTAAAGAATAGAAATCTTTCCTACTTTCCGAAGACTTTCTAAATTCCCTAGCTTCACTACTCCCCTGGAGTCAACATCGGGCTATCAGAAAAGATTCTAGGCACAGCGAAAAGATTCTAGCAGAAACTCTTCACTAACCTACACTAGGTACTACTGTTGGTCAAGAAGTTTCAAAACTTTTCTTCAAAAATTCGGCGAAATTTTGCGTAAATTTGCAAGAGTTGACTCGAAACCCAGCAAAATGTGGACGAAAATGTATGTTGCTGAAGCGCAAGAAGCCGCTAGAGTTCTTGAATCAAAGGGCTCGAACAGTCAAGAGATAAATAGAATAAGCGCACTAAAACTATAAGTCAGAGATCACCATTAGACAGGCATTTCTGCGCAATATTCTTCTGTGCCACATATTTAGAAGATATTTTATAAAGTGTACGCTCCTCCCACGCAAAAGTTATAAGGGCATGAGCTTCTTACTTTAACAATGAAGGTTGCACTAGTTAATGCTCTTTGGTGTAAGAACGAGTGCCTCAGTTTAAGTTAAGGCACTCTGCCAGTCTTTTTTTATCCATATAAGCTTTACAGTTATGTAAGAAATGGTGCCTTTATTTGTATTTTTGTAAAAGAAACGAGTCTAAATAGATACCAAAGATCACTTTCTTAGATATAAACTAGTGTCACTAAAGGAATCCTCTTCTCTAAGCTTGTACAAAATATGCTACGTTACGAAGCAAATAAATACTATAGCTCTTTGAACGTGTTGGGAAAAGCATATAACTCTCTTATTATAAAAGCCCTATGACCGCAAGATTAGTTAGTTAGTTATATATAAGGTACTAAAAGCAACCTATCAAGGGTATGTGCATTTATACTTAAACCTATAATTAAGACTTCTAAAGTTCTTTTTCTATAATAGAGCATCACCTTAGAGAAGAATACATTACGCTTGTACTAATAGTAGTGAATCATCTTTTATAGCACGTACTTAATGCGCTAGTTTATATAAATTATTTTCTAGTACACATTTATATATATAAAGGCACAAGAGGGCCATTTTTGTATCACTTAATGTATTGTATTGATTTATATTGCGCCTAAGAACAAACTCTTGCTTAATTATGCTTTATATAAAGAAGTAATTAGTAAATAAGGTTGTACCACTTTTCTCTGTATTATCTCTATCTTCTTATAAAAATAATAGTACTGGGGGTAATAGTACAAAATGTGCAGTACTTCTTAAACTCTAGTATGTAAATATCTTACTCTCTTATAGGCAAGCATTTATTAGTACTTAAGTTCTATCTTATAATTACCTAGTTAAGTCTTTAAAAGATATACTAGTAATAGGCCTTCCTTAAGAACTCCTCTACATTAAAAATTAAAAGGTGGGTAGTTTCCTCTCCAGGTACGTATAAAATGTGCATAACTAAAGCGAAGTAACTATTATAATAGTAGTTTATAACTATACTCTTTATAAAAATAAAAGAGGCAAGACTTATAGAGCCTTAGCATATATTAATAACTCTAATAGAAGCTACTAGAAGAGGTGCCTTATGCTATTTTTTAGAGACCTCTTTATAATATAGGTGAAATAGAGAAGAATACCCACTTTTGTTTTAATACAAGAGATAATATACCTTAAATATCATGTCAAAAGCCAAACCTGTAGTAGCATACGAGCTTATCTAATAATTCTAGAATACTTCTAGAAGAGGAGAGTTATTTACTCTTACTATATATTACTAGGGAATTACTTAGTCCTTAATAATTCTTCTTCCTTAGACAAGAGCTTATGTACCTTAGTTTAGTGTACTTCATAGAGAGTTAGCTTCTATCCTTTTTTAAAATATATTTAAATATAAAATCTAGAGCTTCTAATTAATAGACTTCTCTAGGAAAGGGTAACTGCGTGCACTTATATTCACATTGCTCTTTGTTAAGAGGATGTATTCTCTCCCTTATGTCTTAAGTATTTAGAAACCATTTACTCCAGTGTAAATAAGTAAGCCTTAACTCTACAAAATATTTATATTATACATGACTAGTAGAATCTCCTAGGCGCTACTCAATAATCTTTAAAACAAATAATATAGTTATAGTAAAAAATTCTCTCACATTTATACCTTACTAATAGATGATAAATATGCTCCTACAAAAGAGGACTCTTCTCTTTAAGGCAGCCTTAAATGACTTGCTAAATTGTATTCTTAAAAATAAGGTCATAAGGGTACGCAACTCTCTCCTTCTATAATTAGATGAAGGGGCTGCCTATGTTCTATTACTATTCATTATAATATAAATGAATTCTCTACGCAAGGGTAGGATAGGTACTTATCTCTTCTTATACTTAAGGAATTATAAAGAAGTCTAACTATTTCTATAACATATCTTTCTTAAGATAAGAAAAGTGCTCTCTTATCAAGTACGTAACAAAAGTACCTTCATATTAGGAGTCTATAATTATAGTGACTTATACCTTAGAAAATCTATGGTTAGTAAAGGATATATACTCTAATTATTCTATAAAGCAGCAAAGGGTTAACTCTCTGCTCTCTTAGTTACAGAATCTAGAGTCATTATAAAATAGAGGTACTTACTATATAATATATAATGAAGGAGCTTATTAGCTCTTTATACTACATTAAATATTTAAATGAATAGGATTTCAATTACCCTTTACTAGAAGAAAGTCACTACTTCTAAGGAAAGATCCTTATTTCGTTATATACAAATTAATACTCACTCATT
>JAYMSP010000055.1:0-99993 GCA_036897095.1 Plantago elongata
TATATATATATATATATATATATATATATATATGTAGAACTGTAGTGTTCTAGAGAAGAGTATAGTATATGCATATTATTAACTCCTAACAAATGGATCGGATTACTATTCAATTTCTTCACATGCGAAATTTAGTTGAAGACTTTGACGAATTTTTTAATTTCAAGTAGAAACATTGGGTGTTGGTTGTCTATTTCATTGAATGTGATCATAAATTCCACCTTTCCGTAAGGAGCGATGCGGACTTGGTGCTTGCAGTGAAGTTAGTTTCACAAAATTTCTGCATTTATTTTGACGTAAACATAGTATATATACTCCGTGTTTATTGCACTGTGTTTTACTCTCTGCTAGATTACTGGAAGATAAGTACAGCAGGAAAATTAAATATCCATATTCATTATTCAACTACTTTTTTATGTTAGTTATTGAAAGCAATTCTCCATGGTAAAAATACAATATCATAAGAAAAACTTGTATCGATTAGTGCAAGAGCGGACTGAGAAATGGATGCTACTCGAGGGCCGAGGCCAATAAATTTGAGGCTAAAATATGCTTAGAAATTTTATTTTCAGCCTAATTTAATTGGTTAGAAGTGAATTAAAAAAAAAACCATGTGTCGAAGCAGGGCGATGTGTATTTTTACGTCGATGAGGGGGCGAAAGTATATATATGATGTATCTTTAAGATATAAGAGGTCAAACATGAAATTTTCAAAATATATTACATATAAAAAAAATTTAAAACTTTTGTGTGGCGGGGGTGGGGGCGAGCACCCCAGGTCCGCCCGCCCCTGCGTAGTAGCTTCAACGTTGGATTCAAATAAACATCCACTCCGATGAGATGGAAAACAAGAGATTATGGGTAATCAACTCGGTCTATTTCTTATTCTTCACCAAAATAAACCATTTGTTTTCATTTTTGAACTAAGAACAATTTCCTAAGTATTAGAACATTTCACCTCATTTTCCCACTCTACCATCGTAGCCTTATAACTCCTGCTGCAGTCCTTCACTCCTCGTGAAAACTCATATGCACTGATGTATCCTCTAATCTCATCTATGTCCGCCATGAAATCAGTCGTCTTAAGATCGAACTCATGTTCCCTCATAATCTCAGTAAGTGTGTGTGTGTGTGTGTGTGTGTGTGTGTGTGTGTGTGTGTGTGTGTGTATCAGGTTTATAGCTTATAAGACTCGCTACAAGAAAAATTAATATTAGAGACCCCAATATTAGAGAGGAACTAAATTTATTGTCAAAAATTAGTTTTTGAGAGAGATTAATGTTTATTGAATAAAATGTAATTTACTAGGTAGCACTCAGTTATCCGTGGGAATTATTTCTCCCAGATAGTACTAAGATTAGGAAAATTTGATACGCGTGCAAAAGAGGGATTTGTATTCAACATATGAGAATGATTAACCATCCCGACTAGTTTGCATATTATTGGAGGCTACGAGTTTGTCTCAATTAACCTTTCATGTAATTGTTGAGACGCACTATCCTTTCAATTATTTAACTTAAATTTATACATTAGATGGAAATGATGTGGCTGATTGGGTATCAATTTATACTTTTATATATATATATATATATATTAATTTGACTTCTGTTGAGAATTTTGTATTTCACTTCTTTAGACAATTCACTTTTATAATACCTATTTTAATTTAGTCTTATTTATTTCTCTTTGGATTGCAACTTTATTTATTTATACCTTCCCATAATTTTTGACTTTATCTGAAATAATTTTTTCAGAACTTAATTAAAAGTATCCACGTTTTAACACGAATATCTATATAGTTAACAAGATGTATCTTTTATTTGTAAACACAAAAGTCTCATGAGAGACGGTGTTTATCTAGAAACGACTCATTTTATCAATAAAACCGCAAATGTTATCAATTAAAACGTCTATGTTGTTAATGAAATAAGTCTTGTAATATAAAAAAATTCAATGTTGAGAACATGGGTGTTTTAACATCGATGATTTTCTTAACATTGTTTGTTAGGAATATCTGTTAGTATTTTTTATCAATCACCATATGACTTATCTTTAGTACAGAAAGGTGACTAGTACTCTTAGTTCACTTGAACATTGTACAAGAAGAAATCACTTAGTATGTTAGTCTAATTAAACCTGTATTATGATTTTTAGGTCTCTGAATGTAATTTTATATTTTGATAAGACCATGAAGAAGGATCCTAGCAATGGATTTTAATTGAAAATTTGAAGATTGGAGATTGCACAAGTTCGATGAAGACATAAGGGTTAGTCTCCTCAGATAAACCATGTTCAAAAAGCATAATGTATAGTGCAAATGGCACGTTACATGTCTCTGAATATATGACACAATTGAGTTAAGGAGCATGCTAGCTTTCATAAAGGCTCATGTGTCCGTTGAGACTACAGGACAAAGAAATAGTATAGTGTATTAATTACACCGACTGAAAAGTCGATCGTGCTTAGTCCTCTCTGAAAAATGAGAAAGGGACTTCTGAGTACTTATTTCGAGATATCAACGGATTGAATTATGAAAAGGTCTAACGGATACTATTCAAACGACTCTCAAATTCATCTATAAATATCACCACTTAAAAATTGAGAAATACACACATGAACTACGCTCTTACTTTCATATCAAGCAAGTATTCTCTCAAACAATCATATTACTATTCTCCAAGTTTACAGTTTCGACCACAAGCTCGAAGAATCACTAATAGTTCTAAGTGTCCTGAACCTATAACAAGAGTTTTTTATTCGTGAAATAGTTGAACTTCCAGATACCCTTTATGAAGCTCGGATACAACACTTGGGTCAGAAAGGAGAAACCTAACATTACTGAATAAGTATATTTAGTAGTGTAATCTCTTCAAGCTCTCTGAAGTCATAGCTGAAAAGCTATAAGAGAAGCTTACCTGACAATTATCATATAACCAACGCCATCTAGGCGTGGAGTACAGGAAGTACTTGGTTTGGGAAATCAAGGAAAGCTCCAAGGTTATCTTGAGTACAGGAAGTATTTGGCTCGAGGAGCTAGGGAAAAACTCAGGGGGACGTTAATTGGTTGGAAACCATTTGTTTGTAGGGATCTTAGAATAAGACTTATTGTAAGGTGAACTCAATTGTCTGTTCTGGTGAATTGCAGGTTTCAGAAAGGCTGAAGTGGACTAGTTGGAGGATTACGCCTCCTCCAGACTCCACTATAAGTTGATGCATTATTTACTTTATTGTGCTTATATTCTAGCATAACACACACACACACACACATACATTATTACTGTAAAAAACATCTACGTTTATCTATCGTTTAAAGTCTTCTGCTCTCTGGATCTAAGTATCAGAAACCTACCCGTTTATGAGAAAGACTATTTATCGACGAAAGTTTGAAAAGACTATTCACCCCTCCCCCCAGTATTTTCCCTTATCGTTATCTGGACCAACATATTTTAACTCCGTCTTTTGATAAATTATTTAAAAATCGTCTCTCAGTGAATAAAAATTACAACCACTAATAATATATGTTTTAATCAACAATATGTATATATGTTACTTATATTAACATAATACACATTTTAATTAAAAACATAATTTTGTCTATAAGTTATAAGTTATTTGGAAACTATTTATTTGAAAGCTTTGAATATAAGTGCATTTATGTATATGGCTTAAATATTAAGATAGTTTTAATTGATGTATAAATTTATGTTCCGTTATGTTTCGGTGGGAACTAATGTGATTTAAAAAAATTTGATTATAAAGTATTTTCAAGTTAAGCACCAATCTAAAATTTTAAATTTTTCAGGCGGGCATTTAGACAAATTAATTTTTTTTCGAAGGGATTGTATATGAATCTGGTACCAAAAATACGTCTCAAAAGGAGTAAGCTATTTGTGTATATCTACTACTGTATCAATCGTGGATCTCTCCACTTTCTTCCAAATTCCAATAGTATTTCAGATCTACTCATTTAAATCCAAGTAACTGCATATCATTTATTGATTCCGAGTTGTCAAGTTGGAGATGGAATGATGGACCGAGGGCCGGTGAGTTGTTAATCTTGCATCTTTATTTCATAATATGTATGATTTACAGTGCTAAATGTTTCTTCTCTGTTTAGTTTTATTAATTTATAATGCTCAAAGTTTGTTTGTTCTTTGTTTTGTAGATGAAGGCATGAAAGTGGAATCGTACAGTACTGCATTATATAAGGTACCTTCCATCACCATTGTTATTCCCGATCATTACTGATAATTACATATAGTTGAATGTTTCACATGAAGCTATATCATTTCGACTTCTTTCAGATCTCAACTGCAGTAGACATGTTTGCTCGAAAATGTCCAATTGTGTTTCTTGTTCCCGGCCAGCAACGACAACGCAACAATGTAGCCGAAACAACACATGTAGCTAACAATACAATGTAGTGTTGCTCAATCCACCGTAAACCTACAACCAAGAGTTTTGGTTCAGTGAAATCAGTATTGGTACTGCAAAAAAAGAAAAAGAAATTAGTGTTTGTGGCCTGCAGAAAGAAAAGAGCTGGATTCAAATTGGATTACCATCATAACTAATTAAATGTCCTGGAAATTCAAATTTGAGTTTTCAAATTGTTTTTATAAAAAATCTTAATTATCAAGGAGGGACAATTGCTTCCGGAAACTTGGTATAAGAAAAATATGAACAAAATGATTGAGACGAAAATTCCCTCCCATATAAGTGATATATTTGAGAGTGATAGTTACATATGAAACTGTTAATCTCTCCCAAATAGGTTGTATTAGAGAGTAACTTCGGAATTCACTCTAAAGTGTTTTTGGGACTCACTTTTCTCAAACAAAAATTAGAGAGTAACACTTGCTCTCATATAATCGTTTGGGGACCGAAATATCTTATTAGATGCAATTTAATTCTCTGAAATGCTTTTCTTTTTTTTTGTAGTGACTTGACCATCAGTAATTTTCATTAGTTATCCTTTTATTGGAAAACATTTTGTCCTCTCAATATCACTATCTAATTTTATACGTATCATTAGGATAGATAATGTGATTTTTCGCATTTAGATATCAGTGCTTGAGTACTGTACAGAGGTAGATATCTCATCTGCATTAAACTGAAATGAGTGCGTACTTTCCTTGTCCAGATTTGACAATTTCCCAGATCCCTTTATTTTTACTGGTTTTGAGCCTCAACTTGTTACACCCCTTATCCACAAGTACAACTCGATCGTACTATATGCACAGATTAGTTGGACCTAGATATTTCACATTACAGCAACTATGCTTCTTCCTTATTCATGCATCTAGAAAAGTTAACTAGAATAACATAAAGATTGATACATGGACATAGACTTCATGTGTCTATGTTCCAAGGATTTTTCATTTACTTGTCCGAAAACCGATTCCTAATTTATTCTTCACCACACATGATATATGATGAAGGAGCATTTAAGATTTTCTTTATTAGTTTTGTATTTCACATCAGTATTTCATACATATCTTACAATAAAGAGATTGATTTAAAAAATAATCAATAAAGAGACAGTCATCTCATGAATTGTCAAAATGAAAATTGAATGCAAGTTGATGTGGATCTGACAGAAATGGAGAGTCGAATATTGATGGATCTACAAGGGTGTGGTGTATATAGAACTTTGATCTAGAAAAGTTTTAGTATAGCGAGCTAGTACATTTGTGTAGATTATATAGAACTTTAACATATTTATTGATTGTGTTGGTTGAATGTATAGAGAGAGAGAGAGAGAGAGAGAGAGAGAGAGAGAGAGATGAGAATGATAAAAATGAAAATCGTTTTGACTCAAATAAAATCGTATGCAAAAGGAGATGAAATGCATAACTCAGATTTTAAATCGTTTGCCAAATAACGTGGCTGGGCCTGGTATCATCTTGCACAGAATGGGATTATTTCACAGAGGTTTCTATTCTGCTTGGCAAAGTTCGGAGAATGTACGACGTGCTAGTCAAGTAGTCAGTACGATGGGATGGGAGGATGGGAGCCCAATCATTCACCATTATTAGCCCAATAATAGGGAGGCTGGGAGCCCAATCATTCACCATTATCAGCCCAATAACAGGGTTAATCTAGCTTATTACCTTTGCACGCATAAGGGCCTTGCATTGCCTGAGTGATTGGAATTTGGGATGCTGCAGAATGGAAACAATACCAATACCAGAAGCATTTTAAAGGGTTTTTTTAATGTCCAAGGGTTATACTCCCTCCTGAACATTTACTTTTAAACACGATGTTTAATATACAAAATTATTACTAAAAATAAAAATTAAATATTTATAGTGGGATATAGAAAATTTATTCAGGGACGGAGGAAGTAACACGCAAGATATTTAGCAATGTTTTTTTTATAAGTCAAGTTCGACAAATTTATTATCTCAAGTACTACCCACTCATGTTTTTCTTAATTTATCTTTTTGAAATTCTGGGTGCTACATTTTTTCTGATTTCCTTTCCTATTTGGGTATGGTATAACAGTAAACGAATGTCAATAAAATTAAACTGAGACAATAATAGATGGAGGATTGGAGTATTAGTTAGTATGGGTTGATTTACTAATGGACTAAGGTTCGTCCAAAATCCACTGAGTACTCTGAATTCAGGCCAATTGTATCTTGGACTTGACAATTTAGCGGAAGAATATAGGACGGTAATTTTTTGAAATTAACAATTTAGAAAGTAATTGTTGGATTATTTATATTTTATAATGTAAAAAAAATTGTATATCATTATATTAAATATATAATTTAGGTGTGAATACTATATATTTAAACTTTATAATATAATATTTTTGTTACATTTATCCTTTATGATATAGCATTTTCCTTTATGATATCATTTTTTATTTAATAGTTATTTATTTAAAATTTAACTTGATTGATGTCAATAATTTTCCCACAATTTAGTACACGGCAAGTGATGCAAGATGAACAAAGTTTTATTTGAGGCCCAATTATATGAGTTGAGAGTTGAGTGGGAGGAGTTACGGATCCGTAAACTGTTGAAAGAAACACTTTAAAAAATGACCGTTATATTATTAATATTCGATGATATAACCAAAAAATTGTATATTGTCATATTAAATGTACAGTTTTTTGTGTGAAGACGGTATCATTTGCATTTTATAATATAACGTTTTCACTTTATAATACATTTTGAAGTCGTTTTTTATAAATATTTTATTTTTCTTAATCATTTTCTTTGCAATATTCCACCCGATTGGCCCTGGGGCGAATTTTTCCAGAGATATACATTCCGGTCTGGTCATCTGGTCCGGCCTCACTTCGACTGGTCCGGTTTTTACAGGGGTTGTTGCTCACCACTATAAACGCCATTGACCACCATTCACTCTGAGGTTGGAACTTGGGATGGGGACCAGTGGCTTAGAGAAATCAAGGTGATCTGGGCCTCACTTCTCCTAAAAATCTCACCGTTTATTATCAATCAACAAAAAATTATCACTCAATCAACAATTGGGAAGATATTTATTCCAGATGAGACTCTCCTTCATCTACTCTCCTTACTCATGCTCTCAATTCATCTAACCAGTTTCTTGGATTACCACTGTAAACTCGTTCATGGGTTTCAGGCTGCATCTTAAATGGACTGGTATTTCACTCCAATCTCCTCTCTCCACAAGCTCTTCATCCTGGCCTTCTTCATATTCATGTAAGTTCAATTAGTATTACCTTATTTTGTGATTGAAAGTTTTGTTTTTAACTGTTTTTTTTATGTGTTATGCTTCCAGAGTTGTAGTTTTGTTAACAGGGTGGGTTGCAAACTTGCAACTCTCATTTGCTTTGTTAATTTCAAAGAATGGATTGTGTCTTCGTTTATAGAATTAACTTGGTTTATCTAATCATTAATGCGATTGCTATAGATGTCATAGTATGGCATTGCGCCATTGCTTTACCTTATAGATGCTAAGTTGTCTGCAATGTCACAGCTTGTGTACAGACTAATGAAGTGAAATGAGTACAAAGTTTAAGTCCAGCCTCCGGGAATCTGATTTTCGAAGCTATTTAGAATTTTCATGTATTTAAGTGTTTTGCTTTGCATATTATAATTGCCAAGTGGAACTGGAAGTAAGAAGTAAGAACTGAATGCTTTGGAAACATGATCATACGTTGAAGTGGTTAGAATTGTTCAGGTAGTTTTAGAGTTTAGGGGCACAAAGATTAGGACTAATATGCATAGGCACTGCATAATTGCATATGTCCTTGTATTGATATATTGCCCTGAAATTACACAGGTAGAGGCAGGGATTATTCCTACTTGTTGGCTAAATCCTCGGTTGCAACCCTTGCATGTGGAGAGACGGAAATGCCAGCTAATACTTCCAAACAACATGCCTGTTCTTCCCAACAAACTTTCGAGAATTATTACTTAGGAGCAGGAGATACTGAGGTGACAAAAGTTGCCAAATTTCTTTATTTCTGTCAATTTATTTGGTTAAATTCAGTCTCTTAATATGCTTATCCTATGCTTTCCAGATAGCTCTTGGGAAAGGTTCTCGCAATGGTTTATATAGTTTACTTGAAAATAATACTTTAATTTCGAGCATGGAGGATGATTTAGGATACATTACGAGCTTGCAAGCAACCAATTCATCACAATTCCAATTGCTAATGAAAAATCTTGATCAGTTGGACAGCATGTTTGTGGGTTCTGACGTGGTAACGTTGGAAAGTGATATTCTGAAGCAATTAGAAAGACTCGGAGCTTTAAGTTTGTTCAATGCATGTTTGTCCAAGACCCTGAAGTCCTCTGATCTGTCTAATGCACCAACTACGATTTCTAAAGAGGTAAATGATCTAATGGATAAGGTGCTTATTCAATCTGGAAAGAAGGAACTTAGAAAAATGAAGAGAAAAAAATCGTTGGAAAATGGAAACGCTCACTGTATCGTAGAGCCTTCCTCTGAAATTATTTCAAGGGGTCGGCCATCTAGAAGAAATCATACAAGATCTAGAAAAAAAGGGCAGAAATTTGCTAGAAGCGAAGCAGAGATGTCTACTGGCGTTAAGGTTGTTGCTTAATTCTCATATATGCTAGAAGTGATTTAGGCTGTTTAAGGAAAAAGTGCATTGCCAATAATATTGTAACGCTTCAGTTGATTGCAGAGTTGGAAAAGATCAAGATAGCACTGGAAGAAGGAACTGGTCAGGTAGCTAGCTTGGGTAGCTGGGCAGCAGCTGCAGGAATCGAAAAGAAAACGTTGCAGCAACGTTTGCATTATGGGTGGCGTTGCAGGGATGAGCTCTTGATAAGTACCCGTTCCTTGGTTCTGTTTGTGGCAAGGAACTATCGAGGGTCCGGGCTGGCCTTTGATGATTTGATTCAGGTTTGTTAATCGTTCATTGCAATTTGTACCCTCAAGAAAAAGATAACTTTTTTTTTTTTATTGTGAAACGGCTAAAGGTTGACTCGAACCCCAACGTATTGGTTGGAGTTGAAACTTCCTACCAACTGAGCTGCACCTTTTTTTTTTTTTTTCCTGACATTTCATGTCTCTTCTTGGAATCTTATTATCTCCTGGCCCATACCCATTCTGAAGTAACAAAGCACATTGTCTAAGTAGGAATGTAGGATAGATCCATTTAGACCGGCGAAAGTAACTGCATATGTTAATGCCCTATGGTGTAGCATATATGTATACGAAAGTTTGTCGAACTTTAACCCCTCAGAATACTGGTACTTGGCATAAAATATTTTACAAAAAATGCCATGTAATTCTGTTATTCCCCATACTTCACACAGCACACTGGACCTACTGGTAATTAGCATTTCCTTTTATTTACAGCATGATGCCATTTCTGCTCCTTGATTATGCACATCATCAGACCTGTTCAATTTTATTTTCTTTCTGCAGATTGACTGCTTTTGTTGAACTTCAGCTATTGACAAGCAATATTTGTCCAAAATTTCTTTGAATCAGCATACACACATGCACATGCGATTATATATATATATATATATATATATCTTGGATTTAATTGCACAATTGCTTGAAATTTTGTTGAAAACAGTCTCTGATGCTCTGCTCCTGATGCATTAATCACTTTATAAACTTCATGGAGAAACTGAGCATCAAGTATAGATCCCATGCATGTGTGTTTTCAAATTTGAGATATTCATGGTAATGCTTGATGACTTGATAGCTACGGTTTCACAGGCGGGAAACATAGGTGTCTTGCGAGGCGCAGAAAGGTTTGATCAATCTAGGGGATACAAATTCTCGACCTATGTCCAATACTGGATCAGGAAGTCGATCTCCACACTCGTAACAAGACATGCAAGAGGGATCCGAATTCCTGTACGCCTTTGTACTTTTATCATGATTTTATTTGCTGTGTCACTGTACCTGTACAGTATATAATGAAAAACGTGAGAAGAAATCTATACCCATCATTCTGTAACTGTTCATTCTGCCTGCAGTGCACTTGGAGCAAGGTGATAAACCAAATACTAAAAGCACGGAAGGCTCTCAGTTCAAGCCACGGCAAATCTCCAGATTTTGTTGAGATTGCCAAGTTTAGTGGCCTTTCTGTGGAGAAAATTGAGACTGCTAGCAAATTCCTTAGGGTTGTGGCATCAATTGATCAGAAAATCGGAGAATTCACTAATGTGAAGTATTTGGTAAGACTTCTATCTTCCATATTGATTACACGAAAAGCAAATCGCCTTGAAATTTATCATCGATTCCTAAATTGTGACCCTGTGTCATGCACTTATGGCATAACATCCTTGGGCTTTGTTTAGCATCACCATAACACCATTTAAGGCTGTTATATGCTGAACCAGCTCATTTGGCTATTTGGCAAAAATAATACTAGTATGTTACTGTGTTATATGAATGCCAAATGATGAGCAGGCTGATTCAGAAAGTAGTTACTTCAACTAGCTAGTTGGATAAATAGTTCATTAGCTACTTTTTATATTTCATATTAGCAAATCAACTATCTACTCAGGTAATTTGGTAGTTGGATAAATAGTTCATTAGCTACTTTTTATATTTCATATTAGCTAATCAACTATCTAATCATGTAATTTGGTAAACAACTAAGATCGGTCCTTCAGTTTAGACTACCTTATGTCCTTATCAGGGAGAATTCTACCAGCCCTCTTATCACCCCATCTAAACATTGACTTTCATCATCTCATGAGTCAGGGGAGGTGCTAGGTTTGGGGCAGGGTGGGCTGGGTTCAAGCCCCACCCCTCGTTCCAATAATAGTAAAAAGTTATTTTTATATAATTTTACTGATTGTGCTCCACTTGTAAATGAAATTTAACTTTTGAGTTATGGTGACCGCGTGTGAACTTTGTTCATGGCTTCGCTCCTGCCATGAATCTCATCCTGTAATTGTCAAAGAAAGTCCACAAACATTGTGCAATATCATCTACAGCTGCTTATCGCATTATATGATTAGACAAGTGATTCCATGCTCAATTTTTCTAACATGATTCCTCAACCATGTATGTAACAGGAAATTATACCTGATTCATCAGTAATGAGTTCAGATGAATACGTGACACGGCAGCAAATGACGAGTGACATTTATACCCTTCTTAACAGCTTGGACCCGCGTGAAAAGCAAGTGCTGATCATGAGATTTGGACTGGGCAATTTTCAGTGCAAATCACTTGAAGAAATCGGGAAGCTTTTTGGTGTGAGCAAAGAGTGGATAAGGAAAATAGAAAAGTCGGCTCTGGCAAAGTTAAGGAACGAAGAGTCTCTTGAGGTTTTGAGCCTTTATGTACATACACAATAAACCTTACCAGACTGTAAAAAACAGATGTATATGTTGCTTGATATGAACTTGGATCCTCCGATTTCTTTTAATCTTTTCGTATAGAGATGATGGAAGATAATTAAGCAGTCTTAGCGACTATCATTTTTCGATATACTGGAAACTCACCCAGGTGCATTAATGTTAGTATATATACGTAGAATGTTTCAGCTTATGGCTGGTAGATATGGTCCATGTAAATACTTTCCGTATGTTTGATTCGTAGATAAAGATTAAAGACTAACATATACTGTACTTGGCAAGATCTATTAGGGGTTGTGTGGTTTGTAGGGTGCGCAAGTGTTATAGCAGGGTCCTTTTGTGGATGATCCATGATAATAAAGTTTTGTTGCATTGTTTTGGCCAAGTTTCTACTTAGTGGGGTTTTTCTAGCCTTCATTGTAATTTGATGTTTTGCTCAGGTGGCAGTTTGGTGTAAACGAGTCGAGTTGAGGTAACTATCATCATAATTCAACACAAGTCAAGAGTCGAGGCGAGTCAAATCTTGGTTCAATAGGCTTTTTAACATATTTCTTACATTGCAGTGTGTCCGAGTATTTTAAATCACAGAGCAAATCCTCTTTAATGTGAGACCGTCCACTGTAAACAATCGTGTGAATCGATCTCGACGGACCTGTCCACGCAACGTTTGGGGCTTGGCCCCGTCGTGGAGCCAGCCCCAAACGGCTAGTGGGACACGTGTCCGGTCCTGATTGGACTGGACACTTTTTCTTTTTTAAAAAAAATATATGTTTATTAATAAAAAAATTACTCCAACGTCTATAAACGGTCATATTTTTTCGGAATTTATAAATAGAAGATCATTTTCACTTCATTCTTCACACCTCCAAACACTATTTCTTTCTCTCTATTAAACTCAAAACACTCTTTTAATCACTACCAAAAATTGAAATGAATCCAAATATCGTTACTTGGTAGGCGGACAAAGATCCGGCTGAAATCGAGCAAATGTTCAGTAATATGGGCTACCACAGTTCGGAATCATACACCAATCCAAACAACTCAAATGAACCATACAATCCATTCAACTCCCAATATGTATTCCGTCTAAACGGTTATGAAGGATTGCAACAAACCGTCCCGGAGACACAAACTCCACCGATGCAGCTGCCAGTTCGAGGAAAGGGGAAGATGGCCGCATCGAAAGGGAAAGGAAAAGTAAAGGCCGGGTGATCGAGGGGAAAGGGAAAGAACGTTCCCGAGGAGGAAGTGGAAGGTCCAAAGAAGTTCTCGATTGCAGAGGACCTCGCTCTAATCAGCATGTTCATGGCGGTTAGTGAGGAACCATGTGTAGGTACGAACGTGAGGTACACTACGATCTTCACTAAGCACGTACTAAATTTCTGGAATGCGGCAATGAAGGACTCGAATTCTGAGCTCAAACCACTAACTGGAAGCTCTATTTGTGGCCTCTGGAATCGCATCAAGCCTTGTATTAATTAATGGGTGAGTGCTTACAACGAGATTGTACGAGTCAACGGAGTTCGGAATGGTACTAACGATGACGATGTCATTGAGTACGCCAAACACATCTACAAGATGAATCATAAACAAGGTGGAGATTTCGAACTAATGCACTGTTGGCATGCTAGGAAAGATTTTAATGGTAAACGGAGATGAACTACAAAGGTCCATCCGGTGAAGTCATTTCGGGCTTTGAACTCCATGATGCGGAAGGCGAAGACACTGACGGAAGCTCGGGGAAGAAAATTCGCATGAGTGAAAATAGTGATGACTTCGTGGAGCGACCCATGGGTCGGGATAAGGCGAAGGTCCTCAGGAAAAGTGGTCTTTCATCAAACTCCTCCGGCAGTGATTTAGCTGACTTCAAGAACGATTTTGCTCAACAATGGTTTCTAGAGGCACGGAGGATTGAGATTGAGCAAAGGAGGTTGGTGTTCATCGAAGGAAAAGAGGATAAACGGCAACAGTTAGAAGCGACAACTAACCAAACCAATGCCGACTTGGCTCGGACTCAAAGGGATGCAGATGTATCTCCAATTGTCCAGTATCTACCTAACTCACATGACCCGGGGTCAAAGGAAGGTGTACAAGGTGTTGGACCGAGAGTTCGAGGATGACTCTTGAAGCAGTACAATCAAATGGTGTTTTATGTTTGTGTTTGTCCGTTGTAGATTCAAATTCCGCACTAGTTTGTTATTTTTATTTCCACAAGTTGTATTAAGTTGTATTGTTTCCTTATCAATTCAATAAATAAAAAAGAAAACATCTTAAAAAAATATAAACGTTATTCGTATTTATTTGAAAATATAGCCGTTATTTGTATCAATATTCAATTATTATTTCAATTTGAAATTATTAAAAACAAAAGAAAAGTTAAAAAAATACCGACGACTCAATTTAATCTGTCGTCACAGTGCAATTTTCGATCGTGAATTTGCAGTCGTGACACCTCCACACCTGACGGCCGGCTCCACGACCGCCACCAATGCGGGCGGTCTGAAATACTTGGTGGGTGAGGCTTCCGTTCTTCTCGCCAAGTTGCAACTCTTGAAATGATGACATCTTTATATTTTATCGGAAAAAATATTTTGGACAAGAAAATGATGGGATTGTTTCAGTTGTTATGTATTGACCATTGCTAAGGGACACAAAATGCGACCGAAACGGCACGTAAAAGTGGTGTTATGATTAAATAGTTTCCGACTTTGATGACCTTGGTAATTGCCTTGTCCCCTACCACTTCTTCAATTTCTTCTAACATTTGACACACTAACACTTCCCATTGAATTCAAGGAAAATCTATTAAGAATAGGACCGCTTTGTCATATTTAATTGAGATTTACAAAATCAAAATGTGGTATAAATTATAAAATATAGTTAAATGAAAAAAATAATTAATTAAAGATTAATTGGAGCTACTATATATATATTTTATCAAAATAAATAATTTTACTGTTTATTCGATTAATGTCAATAATATAACCCTAATAATTTAGAACTACTTAAACTATCAGCGTTCAAAATAAAATTATTATAACACTCAGACTACTAAAACCTTTTCTAACAGGGTTGGAAACTTATCTATCATTATCAATTTCTGACTTTACTTAGTTTATATGTATGCTGGTCATTATTTTTCTTTATTTTCTAACATTCAGATATGTCACATTTACTCAAATAGTGAATAATACCTGAAGATATTCATGCATAGTAAATTAGGATAAATGTGGATATCAAATACTACAGTTAGTACACCGTACTTTAATACTTTTAAGTCTTAACAATTATTACTAGCTGGAATATAGTGTTTTATTCACTATTGAAAATAGTGTAGTACTGCTGATTTACTATGATGATATAGTGTAATAGTGATATGAAAGCTTCCCTGGTTTTAAACGTGCATATATCGCTCTATATTGAATTGTTTGAAAGAAAGATTAAGCATGGGAATGAGGATGTACTTGTGTACAAGCACACTTTCAATGATCAGTAATTCACTTTGCATGAACAGATAGAAGTCAAGTGACTGATTGTGATAAAATTTGAGTGGTCTTTTTTAATTAAAATTGAATTTTTTCAATATAAAATGTTCGATTTGAATGGAGAGATGATAACTCCAGCGGTATGACAAACGGCCCCTAAAAATTCAAAAGAGGAAATGACTTCTCAAACACATCCAATCAAATTTCAGAAAAGATAACACTATTATTATGTACGTTCATAAAAGGACCGGAGGCATGAATGCTCCATTATGTGTCTCAATGCCGGTAGAGATCGGGTATACATGCGTCAAATTCCAATAAAATGTACTCTTAGCTAGCTGGAGTGTACCTCAACGAATGCAAAGGATTGTTTATCAAAACTCTAGCCTGACTCGTCCACAACATGTTGTACTAATTGAGAAGTATTACGGCATGCATATGAGTGAGGGAATGTGTATAAAATATGACACATAAAACTATCATATTACTTAAATAGCCGTCCATAAGTAATTTTACCAACTTAATTAAAGGGTTGTACCTCGGTTCACAAATGGCAAGGCATCCCAATCGGAGCCAAAGCCAGAACTCGAATTTAAGGCGTGCAAGATATAATTTTTTTTTCCCTAAATGACGAAGTCTAGTTAATTGATCGGACTCGGGTATAGAAACAAATTTACATAGAATTTGCATATCTTGAGTATTAACATATTAGTTGAAAATGATAAATAGAGTATAATTAGCAATCGTATTCATCAACAAAGTATTAATTGTCTACCATTCGATAAAAAAGAATAGAATTAATAAGCTATATATTAAGTGTTAGAAGTATAATTATATTATGACTCCTTAATATTAGTACTTAAAAGTATTATTGAATTAGGATTTCTAATTATATCTAACTATACATACTTGTATATATATATGAGGATGATGAATAAGAAGAGATAGGGAAAATAGTTTTTTCATGGTATCAAAGTCATGTAAGTCTCCAACAAGCATTGGTCCTGCTTCTCATATTTTCCCTCAATGCAGTAAGTTTGATTGTCTCTATCTCTTTTCTCCCTTTTTCTCCTTATCCCTCAAGCGCTCATGCGCATCTCTTTCTTCCGCTGCAGAACTTTCGAATACAAAACCTCAAATTCAATATATTCTCCTATATACACAACCTTCACGTTCAATATACGATCCTCCTGCATTCGATTCCCACTGAATCGATTTTCTCTTCTTTCTCAATATTGATTCAACTGAATTGATTTTCTTCTCTGATCAAACAACCCACTGTTGTTGATCTCCACCCATGTTCGAACAATTTTCTTTAATCTGTCGAACTTCTCCTCTGACCGAACAACCCACTGTTGTCGATCCCCCTTCCATGTTCAAACAGTTTTCATCAATCTGTCGTACTTCTCATCAGATCGAAGAACCCACTGTTGTTGATCCCCTCTCATGTTCGAACAATTTTTTTTTAATTTGTCGAACTTTCTTCTATCCTCCTGCAATTGCTCGCAATCGTCGTTCTCATGTCCAACAATCGCCTCAGCCTGTTCGATCTTCATCGACCGCCTCTACAATTGCTCGCGATCGTCGATCGCCCTATTGTTCGACGGGCAATCCTCCGGCCAAGTCTTCTTCTTTTGATTACGCAGTGGATTTCTCTTCTTCTGCGGTTGAGTTGTTTCTTCTCCTACATTCTACTACTGCGTTTTCTCCACGCGTCATCAATTTTCTCGAGCAACTATCTCCGCTCCGTTCTGAGATCAGATTAAGCTCTCAAAGTCGCACGTCCTGATCAAAAGGGTTCTCCTCATCCCCAGATCAACCTGACGCGCCACTAGGCCATTCCACACAGCATCCTAGTCCGAAGCTTCTTTTGTGGTTAGAGCTCGCAAGTTTTTTCTCCATCTCCAATCGTTCGAGCTAGCTGTCTGAAGCTCTTGCCCCGCTGTATTTTGGACTATTGAGGTCACATGTTGACCCATTTCTGTCTCCTCAGGACTATCTCTATGTGATCACTTTTGATCCTTCCTTTTCCACCTCTGTGTGGTATTATATCCTCTCCTATTTTGGATGTCTCTATATGTCTGCTCTGGGTTAACTTCTTCCACCCAACTCTTACAAACTCGAGCACCTCACTGGAATAGGGTACAATATTTGGGTCCTTGTAACCCATAAACCAACTGCCCATGGTATCGTCCATCGTTCGGTCATATCTTTTGCCTCGCCTGCTCTTGTACAACATCAATGTATGCTCTCGTACAACATTAATGTAGAACGCCATGGATGAAATATGTTGAATCATACCTATGAGTCGATTTTTCACCAAAGGACTTCCACAAGTATTATTTGATACTTTTCGAGACATTCTTAACGTTCATCAAACTCCTGTTTCGACTGAGGGGGAGTGTAGAAATATAATTAGATTAGGACACCTTAATGTTAGTACTTAGAAGTATTAATGAATTAGTATTCCTAATTATATCTAGCTATATATATATATATATGTATATGTACACACACACACACATATGTATGTATGTATGTATAAAGAAATGATATATAAATCAAGTATATACAAGAGTTTAACAAATAGGAATATAAACCTTTTACAAGAAACTGAAATTTTTTAAAAGATAAAAAATAAAGACAACAAATTATGTATCTCAAAAAATTATTCTTTGAGATACAAATCTTTTCTACTCCTTCACAATCTAATCTATTCTCTCAGTTCTACTCAGTCTCCCCAATCTAATTCCCCTTTGTAGAAGGAAGCACAAAGATAACAAATCAAACATCTATATAATTTTAATAGCGAATTAATTTAAAATAACAAACTGAATATGTTTAACACAACTGTATATGATATTTATGGACTAAAATTTTTTATTATATTTAAAACGTCTATATTGTTAACGAAATGAATCTTGTTGCAAAATTACAAAAACTGAAGGTCGATAGGATAAGTGTTTTAATTAAATAATATTAATAATTTTCTGAAAAATATAAACATGTCTCTGAATAAAAATATAGATTCATCTTTAGATAATTATTATTGTAGTTTAAATTTAATTTATAGTAAGACGAGTATTAAGAAAATCAACAAAAGTTATGTTTTATCAATTAAAAAAAGGTATAATATTTCGAGTCCGTTTATTCAAATTTAACGAATTTTATAACGGATACTACTTTTCATATCCGTGAGCAGATCATGTATGACGCAGTTCACATGGTCCATCCATATATATGTATACACTTGTAATTAGGTATTGTATGTTGCTAGTTGCATAATTAGCTAGCAGGAATCATGCAACGATAATGTTGTCGATTTACCCTATATATCGCTAAAACACGTAAAAAAATGATCATTACAATGCTTTAGCACTCGAGACACCAATTCCTTTTAACAATCACAGTACGGAGAACTATGACATGAACTAAATATTCTATAAAATATATAACATTTATGAATGCGTCAATTTCACTAAGCTACAATTAACTAACTAAGACAAGATGTATATTGTTCAACGATAGTGTATATTGTTTGCAACAAACAAATGTATTCATCAATCTATCACTGATGATTTTGGTGTAGAAACATCAAACATATAGCTACATACTCATTTGATCAAAGTGGTATGGAGTAAATTGTAATTTGTATTGGAACGCATGACCCTAGTGAATATGCACTGAATCTATCATTGAATGTTTAGTTACTCAATGGCTTACATAAACATAATCAATATCATACAAAAAAACATATATAATAGAATCATAAACTAAACTCCAGCTCAAAACAATAGTTGATACAAATGTTACCCAACCTTGTCACAAATACTAGGTAAAAATTGAAAAGCATGAATACAATCGGTTAAAATTAAGTAGAATATGCCCCAAATCAACAATATATCATCAAAGTAAAAGATAAATCAATTCAATTGTCTCCTATAATATAAGTTGGTAAATTGCTTTGGAAAAATTATAGGTTCCTTAACTCTAAGTACATGTGTGATCCAGTTTCATTTCATACGTTGACGTGTCAAAACAAGTAAACAATTATACATTAGGTAGAGTATTATATCTGGACATTTTATTAACGTCCATAAAAACTAATTTTAATATTGTTTATTTATATATGATTAAATATTAAATTTTACAATTACGCAACAACATAATAAGCCATATGATAATTTAGCACATAAAATTTTAAAAATTTAATAGATGGTTAAACCAACTTTAAACATATTGTATATAAAAAAAAACTATGATATAAAATTTTTTGATTTAGATGATACATTTATGTACCTATACTTATGGTGAAATTTCATAAATTATCTTTCACTTTGTTCATATATATTTCTATATCGTAGCAATGAATAATCAATGTGAGATAAATCTTCAAGTGGTTAGTATTATGTTATCTATCCATGTGATCACGAGTTCGAATTTCACTAACTGTTTACTTTATTTTTAATATTAAGAACTCGCAAAAGTGTGAGCCGGACGTTAGGGGCTCGAGTGGCAACCCAGTTAGGCAGCTGAACTTTATTTTCAGGCCAGGTCGAATTGGGTTGACCGGGCCGGGCTGATTGGATCGAACCGAGATGATCGTGTCGGGTCGGATTGTGGTCGGGCAGGATCATGGAGACCCGTTAATTTTAATAATAAAATTATATTTTATATTTTATATTATTGAGTTCTATTGTTTAATGGGTATTTTAGTCTTTCTATGTTTAATGAAAAAAATTAAAGTATTAAGTTATACTTGAGTGATATATGTTGTTAGATAGAATAAAAGTCTACTTAGCGGTAGAAAATCCCAAGAAACTTTGAGGATCAGTTATAAATTTTGTGAAATGAGGAGGAAATAATAAATCTGGTTGAGAAGTTGATTAATGACAAAAATGTCAATCAAATGTATTAACTCACAGTAAGAGGGAAAAAACCAATCCATCTACCACTCTCCATCAACCAAACCTAACAACCCAATACCCACCAAGAGCGAAGTCGGAACAATAGCCATGAAGGTTTTTTTATTTATTTTTTGTTGTTATCCGTTTATGCGACTAATCTAGTCGAACACTGTTGAGTTTTTTCAGGAGGTGGCTCTCTCAACGATATTTTTTACATCTACGAGGTTTGAACCCGATACCTTACTTAAGTGAACTAAAATCTCTTACCATTTGAAAATATCATTTTTCTAGTAGGAATCGTATTTAGTATTTAAGAAATGGAGATTTTTATTGTGATGCGGTCATACGGATATACTATACTAGTATAATACAACTCTGTTGTTAAACGCATGACCAATTTTACTAAACGCAGGATGAAGTTTTAACATATTATAAACAATACCAACATTATTGTAATTTACAAAATAGTTCAATAACTTTTAAAAATTAATCCACCTAAAAAAACATCTAAACTATTTTGCTCGATTAAGATTTATCACCTGAACGAATTAATCGAATTTTTAAAAAAAAAACACGAAGAACTCGAAGAGCACGAAAAACATAAAAAATTCAAAGGGTGATTGGAGAATCTCCTATCAGGCCGGAGCAAGCCTGATCGGAGCATCTCCGATCAGGGGGCAGGGCAGCTCCATATTGAAGCAAGGTTGCTCCAGATCGGAGCTTCCATGCTCCGATTGGAGCTGCCAAGCTCTGATCGGAGCTCAAGGCTGATGGACACATGGTTGTGGCAGTCGTCACAACCCATATCCGGCAGCCTTGAAGTATGCCAGACGGGCTGTCCTGACAGCCTTCATTGCTACCATATGGGTTGTCCTAACAGTCCTGAGAGCTGTCAGAAGTATATTCCGGCAGCCGTAAGCGGCATTTTTGTATTTTTTTAATTTTTTTGGTAAAGTATTGACATATTTAAATAAAATAATTATAAAAAAATGTAGATGTTAAATTAAAAATATATATACTTCTTGAAATT
Source organism: Plantago elongata (assembly GCA_036897095.1). Lineage (NCBI taxonomy): Eukaryota > Viridiplantae > Streptophyta > Magnoliopsida > Lamiales > Plantaginaceae > Plantago > Plantago elongata. The sequence continues at coordinate 21,222 of JAYMSP010000055.1, forward strand.
TACAATCGTTGTCGTAGTTTAATTCATACTTGTATTATATAGTCTTTTATTCTCATATCAAATAGTAATGTTTTCATATTATTATTTTTAATTATTTAAAGTATTATGAGGTTAAACGGAGAATATAATAAATATGTGGATTAATTTTTATATTTATAATATTAAAAGTCTTTTACAATATATTAAAAAGTGTCCTAATTTGATTAATAACTTTCAAATTAAATTAAACAATGAGTCGTCTCCTTAATTTAATTAATTTATAGTGCATGTTTTTAACCAAACTTTGGCCCGAAGAATCTTACTTTACTCTTCCTTTGATCTTACGGTAACCCACTAGCTCACTACATTCGTATCTTTATTTGTGTGTCTGTTTTCACTTGGTCTGACAAGCCGAATTTAATTCTTTAACCTGAATATAACTTTATTTGGAACTTACCTATCTGCTCTGGAATTTTCTTTCCAACGCCCAATTTAACTCAGGTTGTATTATCTTTAACTGAAAATCAATTCTGTTCAGTTCAGTTTAATCTAGTTCAATTTAGTACAGTTCAGCTCGATTTAATTATGATTTATAACTTACTTCAGTTCAGTTTAATTAAGTTAAGTCTAATTCAATTCAATTAAGTAAATTTTAGTTGAAGAGAACACAACTTTATTGATAGTGGGTAAGTAACTCAGGAAATTGCAAAGCAACTCTACGTTTAAACTCAAATGGACATCGATTAGAATTATGAGTATAAAGTTTTCGGACAAATTTATCAACAATTAATTAGATTTCATCAACTTTGATTGAAGAACTATAACTTTCAAGTGAAATTAAGCTTTTGATGACTCAGAATATAGATTCTGCATATCTTTATACAAATGTTATCTAACCACAACAATTAATAACAAAATGTTTGATATGGTATAAATTCGGCTAAGGCAAAGTCGAGGATTAGGCAAAGAGTAATTCGTCTTAGTTCTTTTAGTTAAGTTCTTTCGCATGGTCAGGAGGACCGTCGCTACGTATCCCTGAGGCCGCCCCTAGGAAGATGTTAGGTGCAACGTCAAAGGGTGGTTACTAGGAAATGTACATATAGGAACTTCTTCCAAGTAACACGAATGGGACCGTCACTAGGTAACTTGGTCGGGTCAGTCTTTAGGTGATGTGGCCGTCACTAGGTACATGAAATACAGGGAAAGGGTTAGACCCTTTTGGACCGGTTTGCCTAAGACAAATCGGGGTACGGACACGTGTTTGGGGTTTAGAGCGTATAGTCTCGGCCCTCAAAGTCTAGAGAGTAGATTTTCGGTTAATGGTTGCGTACCTTAATGAGGAGCAAAAGTCCTCTATTTACAGTAGAATTCCGCCGGAGCTCGGGCTCTGACACGCCGGACCTTGGTCGGCCTAGCGGGATGTTGACACGTATCGTCGGAGATTAGTGGTGCGTGGACTTCATCCAAATGATAGTGATGTATTTGGGGGCCGTGGTGAGGAATCTTGGTGTCGGCCTCATTCGGAGGAGCCAACCCAAGTGTTCACTCCCGAACGGGACCGTGGTAAGGAATCTTGGTGCCGGCCTCCTTTGGAGGAGCCAACCCAAGTGTTCACTCCCGAACGGGACCGTGGTGAGGAATCTTGGTGCCGGCCTCCTTTGGAGGAGCCAACCCAAGTGTTCACTCCTGAACAGGGCCGTGATGGAGAATCCTGGTGCCGGCCTTCTTCGGAGGAACCATCCCAAGTGTTCACTCCCGAACGGGGTCGTGGTGAGGAATCTTGGTGCCGGCCTCCTTCGGAGGAGCCATCCCAAGTGTTCACTCCCGAACGGGATCGTGGTGAGGAATCTTGGTGCCGCCCTCCTTCGGAGGAGCCATCCCAAGTGTTCACTCTCGAACGGGGTCGTGGTGAGAAATCTTGGTGCCGCCCTCCTTCGGAAGAGCCATCCTAAGTGTTCACTCCTGAACGGGGCCATGGTGAGGAATCTTGGTGCCGGCCTCCTTTGGAGGAGCCAACCTAAGTGTTCACCCCTAAACGGGGCCACGGTGAAGAATCCTGGTGCCGGCCTTTATGTAAGAAGAGAGGCACGGGTCACGGGTCACGGGTTTACCTGGCGACAGTCCATCTTGGTAAGTCGTGGTAAACTAATACGACTTCAAAACACCGGACTATAATGTACATATCAATGTTATTTTATGATGTTCATGACTTTTTGTTGTACTTTGATTTTGGCTATCATTCGATTTAGACTAGTATTTTATGATTAGTTTGGACGATGTACTCTGTATTTCCATTGTAATTCTGATGGGAGCATTACATACGTTCTTAACTTTATTAATAAAATCATTTTTGCTGCTTCAAAAAAATGTTATTTTAATTTTACTCTATTATTTCACATTTATGTCAACTTATAGTTTATAATTTATTTAAATATTTTATTTAGATTATTCATCAACTACATTAATATACAAAGCTTGAAGGGAATCCCAAATACCAATCAAAGGACGATGAGTATGTTTGAGGAAGACAGGTGTGAGGAAGTAGAAATCTAGAAGTTGCTTTGTACATAAATGATTCGTGGCAGCTTATTGCTATTCTTTCATTTTCTTAAACCAACAATTATTCACCAAGATCGGATTGAAGCTATATATCAATTCCATGGACTATGTATTGTAAATATCATAAATAAAACAACAATAGTGTATGAAAGCTGCCTGAACTCTTGCCTTGCACGTTCAACATATTTTCACATTCCTCCATCTGTCATCTCGGGTTTTCGCATGCATATTCAAAATAAGACTAGTGGATATGTATAATTCCACAATTGCTCTCGTCGAAAATACTTGGTACCATAAATTATTGCATATTTGCATCTTGTTTTCCGAATAAGACAGATATTGGAAAAGGTGTGAAGTTCACATCATCATTAAGACTAACTTAATTTGTAAACGTAAACGTCGGAGCCCATTTAAGCACACTTATGCAGCTAGAGGAAATTTTGGATGGTAACGTGATGTAGCATGGACAGGCTTAGAGGGATTCCTTATGCATCTTTGTCTTTATTGAAATGCTAATTTCACTTCTTAACTAAAAAAACATTTAAATATAATAATTATTTTAATAAAACAAGTTGAAAAGTTAGATAATAGCTGAAAAGGTAATTGGTAGCTGAATAATCAATTTGTAGTTGGTTATGTAGTTTTTTTTTCAACAAACTAACTTTTTTAGTTTCTCAAACCAGCTAACTTTTCAGTTAGTTTGTTTGAAAAGCTGCACGTTCACGTAATAATTTTTTATTAAAAAAACTATTACAACTGAAAAGCTAGCTGAAAAGTAATAGTAAATAGAGCAAATAAGGATAAAATTTATAACTTTTTAAACGTTATTCTTATCCAGCGTACTGCACTCAAATAAAATGAAATACTATAACTATGATTAATTCGAACTATAAAATACATGAATCTAATTGGGGAGAGAACTATTCCTGAATTAATTATGTTTTGATGTCATACATGAGTAATTGGTATTCATATTCGTATGCTACACCGTGAATCTTTGGAATGGTATTGCTCGAGTATGACTTCAGTTATGTTCATCTCATCCCTATATATATTCTTACTTCCGCACAAGCTATGAAGGAGCTATATAAAAAATTTGTGTATTTGAATTTGAATTTGTAAGTAATAGATGTATTATATACAAGTTATATATTGTCCGTTTGTCATTATCACTTTAAATTAAAAAGTTAATTTAAGTTACAATTTTAAGCCTTCAATGAGAACGTCTAGTAGAATGCTTAATTTTGTTAAGTTATTAGTTACCATGACGACACGCGGTATTCGTGTATAATTTTTATTTTAAATTCATACCATAAAAAACTAAATATATAATTTTAATCATATAAATAGTAACAAATGAAATACAAAGTTTGACATGATTTATTCTAAAATAATAAAGCCTAAAATTAAATATAGTGGGGAGAGAAATAAGTTTTCAGACTAATAACTACTTTGAACTTTTTAGTTAGTATTAGTAATAGATATGAAGTATTGTATCATGTTAATATAGGTAGTGATTATTGCACACACCCAACTAGCAGATATATATAATATATTTCATATAATATATTTCATTTTTGTTAAACTCTTTACGCAAAGTCTTATGAGAGATACGGTCTTTATATAGAGACGAACCATGTTATCAATTAAAAATACCCATGTTATTAATCAAAACATCCATGTTGAAATAAGTCATGTTATAATATAATAAAAGCTCCAATATTGAGAATATGAGTGATTTTATTAATAACATGAATATTTTTATTGATTATATTGTCGTCATGAGACTTGCTCAATAAGAATTTTACTCAACATCCATTAATAATATATAAAATTACCTTTTAACTTTTATAATTAGGTCATTCATGTTATATTGTTATTCTAGAAAGTAGAAATATACTATCATCTGTTATTGTTATTTTCTGTTATTATTATTATTTTAAGTAGTATAACATTGTGTCATAGAGTCCTATATGATTTTTATTACTTATTGGCAATTTGGTATATCTCAAATAATGAGGATAAGTATAATTCAACAAAATAAGCTAACTGATCCAGCCGACCACTCCCGCCCTATTCCCCGAACATTGATATTATTGAAGTCGTGATGCTATTTTCATTGTTTGATGTATTAAATGTGCTCTATAAAAATATAGCACGACAAAATTCATTATACAAATTTGTATCAGGTCCTTGTTAATTTAGGAAAGTATATAAGAGTAATCAAAAATTGATAGGGCACTATCTTTACAAGACGTCTTATCATACCATCACTTTCACTTGAAAAGACATCTAAAGTATCAACCATCAGTCTAATTCCGTAATTTTATATATTATCCTTCGGATAATCAATCAAAGTATTACGTTAAAGTAGAGATTAACGATCATAAACAGGCTGTTTGGTTCTTTAAACGCCGCAGTATTTCTTATTCTCACTTAGTAACGACTAAAACTATAGAAAATTATAATTCGATACACATGAGGCTGAAATCGATGTGGCCAAATTAACAATCTCATAGCGTATCCGTTTTACGTTACATGTCGTGCATTTTAGTACGTCGTCAATATTATACATCTCGAATCAATTTATATATAACATTACATTGATTTTGGTGTATAGAATAATGTTCTTCACAATTTAAAATAAATTAATAAAATATTTTAATCAATATTTAGTAATATATTGACGATTAGAATTGTGTGTGCATGATAAAGTAGAGAATACAAAGAGGCGATCGTATAAGAAGACGGATAAACATTACAAATATAACAAAAATCATTAAAAATCTTACTAATAAAATATATATTATTTAAATTAAAATGAATATTATTTGAGTCTATACTATTCTAAAAGAAAATATGTACGTAGTTGTTACACTAATCAAATTAATTTTGATCAATTTATTTATTTTGACTCTAAATTTAAATATAAAAAAAACTAGTAAAATTATGCACATGAAAATTCACGTGCCAAACAAATTCTTTGTAGAATAATATAAGTCTCTAGTGGAAGATATGTGTAACTAACTTCTTCTTCTTTTTTTTTTTTTTTCTTTTTAACTTTATTTTTAATGTGAAATTTAGAGTCAAATTTGAATTAATTGATGTAACATCTACCTTTTAGTTGTTTACTTTTAGAATAGTCGAGATGCGTATCTCATATTAAAATTAAATATGATTGTACATAGTTAATTATAAATCCAATTATAATGTATATGTTATATAAGTTATTAATAATGATATAAATTTATTGAAATAGTGGTAGATATGTGTAACTACCTTCTTCTTCTTTTTTCTTTTCTCTTTTAACTTTATTTTTAGATGTGAAATATATAGTCAAAATTGCATTAATGATATAACAACTATTTTTTAGTAGTTTCATAATTAGAATAGTATAGAAGATTAACGGAAAAGAAAGGAGGAAAGAGGTAGTTATATAACACCTCTCACTAAATCTCATCTATTGAAATTTATATATGTACTAATAACTCATACAATGTTATATATTATAGTTTGAATTAATAATGAATTAAGTAAAAGTACATTTAATTGTAATATGAGATATTGATTTATTTGTGAAAGTGCAGACATGAACTATTGCACCGACAATCAATATAACATCATATGTACAACATATTGTACTTTGCAGGATTATGGACTCTATTATTTAATATCATTCTTCACTAATACTTAGTTCCACATGTGTTTTAGTCTTTGTTTAATGCAGGAGTCTTCTTATATCAAGAGAGACACCAAATAAATCGTATCTCAACAAGATATCAAGATCAGTTGGTTATTCGAGTAAACAAGAAGTAAAGTACTCTTGGTAATTGAGATTTTATGGACTCTTGAAGATAAGGACAAACAACAAAATACATGGGCTTGATCCGGTCAGATTGAACATTTATAATACAAGATCGAGCTCATTGTGAATAGTACTTCGTGAAAAGCAAATAACACAATTGTTATAGCATATATACTCTTCACGTTTACTAGTATTTGGAATATTTTGGCTAGGTATTCTAGATAGATAGGTTGAATAAGATTTTACTATTTTGACTAGTGTTTTGTGATTCAAAGTCACTTGGATATTCTGGACATCCATTATTTATTTAGTTGATATTTACTGAGAGACTTCGACATGTATATATTATATACCTACTAAGATTACTTGATTTGCTGTTCTGTTTATTTCTGATGCTCTGTTATATACTACATCACACGCACTGTTACACCAATATTAGTGAAAATAATATATTTATACAAAATTCACTGTCATATATTCTTTCAATTTCACACTTAAAAATTACTTGTATAATTTTACTAGTGGAACTAAAGTCACTAAGCAAGAGAAGAAATAACCGAATCAAAACCAAATTTTAATCAATACACAATCAACCACAGTAAGGTTTCGTTTTTACTCAAAGTTGCGTAAAAATACCACGGTATATTTCCCCTCCAAACACGAACAAAAAAGTGAGGTACTCTCCTTAATTAATTAATTAGGTGAACCCAAATTGGCGATGGCGTAGAGAAGAAATGTAAATGAAAAAGAAAAGAAAAGAAAAGAAAAAGAAAAATCAACTGTACCATGCTGCCACCTTCTCCTCTCCCAAATTAAACACCTCAGTCTCCATTCTCTCTCCTCACTTTCTCTCTCTATAATCCCATCTCTCTCTCTCTCTCTCTCTCTCTCTCTCTGTCAAAACCCATTTTCTCCGCTTTTCTGCCAAAACCAAACCAAAACCCCATCCATTACCTACAAAACCGCTATTGCTATATCCATCCAACCGTCCACACACATTCACGAACTGCCGGAGCTCACCGAGAAACCGCCAAGCTCACTCCGACCGCCGCCTCCGCCGTGCTTGCTCAACCTCCACGGCGGATTTCCGATTCGGGGAATTAAACCAGACAGATGCAATCCACTCGCCTCCGCATGATGTGATGACTATTCTCACCATCAATGGCTATTTACAGGCAGAGTGAACTGATACGGCGATTGCTGCTGTTGCTCAATCTGCTTTTCCTGTTGTCGGTTTTCCGAAACCCTAGCTCCGTGGCAGCTTCGTCGGAGTTCGACTTAGATTCGGATCTTCTCGTCTTCCACCAGGACTACACGCCTCCGGCGCCTCCTCCTCCGCCGCCTCACCCGCCGTCGCTCTCCTGCGAGGCCGATCTCGGCGGAGTTGGTTCGCTAGACACTACTTGTCAGATTGTGGATAATTTGAACCTTTCTAGGAATGTGTATGTTGAAGGCAAGGGTAATTTCATAATTTCACCTAATGTTACTGTCAATTGCTCGTCGTTTACTGGATGTGAACTTGCCATAAATGTTACTGGAAACTTCACTTTGGGAGCGAATGCGTCGATACTTGCTGCTACTTTTGAGCTGGTAGCGGATAATGCTATTTTGGGGAATGGCTCGGCTGTTAATACGACTGGTTTAGCTGGCTCACCTCCAGCACAGACTAGCGGGACGCCGCTTGGAGTTGATGGAGCGGGTGGGGGGCATGGAGGAAGAGGCGCTGCTTGTTTGCAGGATAAGAGCAAGCTCCCGGAGGATGTGTGGGGTGGTGATGCTTACTCGTGGTCTACTTTGGAAAAGCCGTGGAGTTATGGAAGTAAGGGTGGGACGACAAGTAGGGAAATGGATTATGGAGGAGGAGGAGGAGGAAGAGTGATGTTCCTGGTTTCGAAGCTTCTGGAAGTGAATGGCAGTATTCTGGCAGATGGAGGAAATGGTGGTTCCAGAGGGGGAGGTGGTTCTGGAGGAAGCATCCATATTGAAGCCTATAAGATGTAAATTCTTGTCTATTTGTTCCCTTGTTAAATTCCTGCCCTCTTAATCTACTTGCTTCATTTATTGCTGCTTTTATAATTTCAAGAAGTAGATATACTTACAATTCAGCTCGGTAAAGTACAATCCATTCCTAATGCTGTTTCGGGCAAAGGGCTGTGTGTGTACATTATCTTGATTAGTTGATATGATTCCGGTATCAGTACCATTTTACTGGGCACTTTATAATATCATACCAGTTAGTTTCTGTGCACAGAGTAGTTGTAACTCGTATCAAGTTTCCACCAAGTTATATGAATCATCGTATTGTGTGAGTTAGCTCCATGCTGTGCACAAAGTACTTAAAACATGTATTTTAAGATTTTAGAAATAATGTCCACGTTGTTGTTAAGGTATCGCATGCAATGATGTGAATTACGGGCATTTCACATCTAATATGTTTGTATTTGCCTTCTCTTTGGCCGGCTTATTTCTCATTCTACAACTATAGTACTATACAACTCTAACCTCAAAATGTTGGCTGTCTGTTCATTTAGAGGTTGTTTGGCGAACAACTAAAATTCAGAAAATCGGGTAGAAAACACTTAAATTTTTACATAACTCAAGGTTTTAGTTCTATAGTTAATACTCCCTTAGTAGTTATTACCCAAGCAATACTCCTTCCATTCAAGTAACCAAGTGCCATTTATCTTCTTTCACTAAAAGTGAGAAATGCAGAAGAGCATGTGCATATATTGGCAGTGGGGTTGGTTGGTGTGGTAAAGAATTAGTAATGATTGTATATGGGGTATTATTTGAAAGAAGTATGAACAAGGAAGGTATAATGTGTGACAAAATATGTGTGATAAACGTAAAAATATTTCCATAAGTGGAATGCTTCTGGGTGGCACAATTCTACCTGGATACGTTGAATTGAATTGCACCATTGTCTAGGATGGAGGGAGTATAATGTTTCTCTATCACTTAAGTTCGCGATTAATCTTTTTAGCTGCAGGACATGTGAACCAGTTGCTCTTTAATTCACTCATCGTTTTAATTGCATAACTTGAGGTGACTGACCAGTTAAAGTTTGGAAATTGATGTAGTAACCGTGCCTGGTACCTGTTGATGAGATACCTAAAATAAGAAAATCTTCCGCGGCATGTCTTATTAAATGCAGAAATTTTTAAATGACAGTGACAATCTGTAAAAATTATTGTAGGACATGCCTTTGATCGTGTAAGTCCATTACCATCCCTCACTTTCTTCTCTGACCACCTCACCTAGTAAATGGTCTCTCATACCGTAATCTGGTGAAAATTCTGACAATGTATTTGGTTTACTTTATAAAACACAATGCTCTCAGTTTAATTTAGATACTCAGAGCTTCTTCGTGATGGTTCTCTGTTCAATAACCACATATGAAGATGGATCTTTGTATAACAGCCTTTTTAATAATTCCTGTCATGCTTTCAAGTCTGTTTGCTTGGGGAATGGCATTGGAGACGTTTATCTATGCCTTTGTTTCTGTCATGCTACATTAACTATGTCTATGTTTGCTGTCAAAATGAACTTTAGTCTTATTCAACTTATTTAACCCCATGCTGGCTTGTGAAGTGCAGGGTTGGAATTGGGTGGATCAGTGCTTCCGGGGGTAATGGTTTTGCTGGAGGTGGTGGTGGTCGAGTTTCTGTTGATATTTTTAGCAGGCATGATGAACCAGTCATAGCTGTACATGGTATGGACCATATTATTGTCTCTCTGTTTCATTACATATTACTATTAAATGTGCAACACTATAGTTAAAACTGGACCGGTTGTTCGATCTCAGAATTAGGCAAGATACATTATACTGTCATGTAATATGACTCTAAGAGGACTTACTCATGAAGATTGTACCATGAGCCTACTTGTTGGTTTTCTACCAGCAATCCCAGCTCTCCTTCAGTTTGGTTTGTCCTCTGATAGGAGTTCACGGGCAAAGATGGTGACTCTCTGGAGCACAGGCCCTTAGTCCTCCTACTGAACCGTCTTCTGGTTCAAAGTGTTGGGAGTTGAGTCTTACTTTTTATCTGGAAAAAGTCTGAAAAAAAGAGAAAGTGTTTTTAGTAGTACTAGAAATCCTTAGTAAATTTGGCTCCTACTTTAGTTCAATTGCCAACTTGGACAATTATGGACCATACATTTTGAAGTTCGTCTTCATTTTTGTAGCAACTCTTATGACGGTATAAATCAGAGAAATGTCCCACTCTAATGGGCAGTGTGTGTTTTTCTTAATGTTCTGAAATTGCTCTTCTTAACTAAGAATTTCACTTATTGTGGGCATCATAATGATCACTGATTATTGACATTATACACTGATAATTGATTGGTGACATCATCATGCATTGATTACGAGTGTTTTCCCCAAGTTAATTTTTTTATTCCTGTGATGCTCTTTCAATTCTAGTCATTGCTATCAGGAAGTCTCTGCTGTAATCCTATTTCAAAAGTATACTGGTGATTTGTTTAAGAGCTGACCAAGTCTGTGAGCATGCAATCTCCTTTGATTTATCTTTAGGGCATGTCTGTGCTGTCTCATGTACAAATTAATGAAGAACTATATCTTAAATCTAGGTTAAGTTTGTGTGCGCTCATGTCATTTGATTTAGCAGCATACAAAGGACTTAATGTATGTGCTTGTGCTTCGAGGACCCCCCTTTATCTTTTGGATTGACCTTTATGATGACCTAGCCATCCAGTCTACAAGCCTCTTTATCATGCTTTAACCAAATAATAGAGCAAATCATATGCGTGGATGTGACTTAGACAACCAGGCTATAAGCCTCCTCCTGCATGCTTTGACCAGATAACAAAGCATATCACAGGCCGGTACCAGATTCTATAAGGTGGAAGACAACTTAAACATCTCATATGAGCTCTTGCATGCTCCCTTAATGGATTGAATATGTGGAGATTGTGCTGTATCTTATAGTTCCTTCAATGACCAAAATGTGTTGAGGTTTTCTTCCTGTGCTCTTTTGATCTGCTTTGAGATGGCTTCTATAATGATTTGTTTACTGTCCCATGTTACACTATAGCATCAGTTGCTTTCTGTCTTGTGGACAATGCATTAGTGTGAACTTATGCGAAGCTTTTGGTAGTGGTCAAAGGGCTTACATACATGTGCAGAAAGTTGCTAAGCTGTTTTTGTATGAAATCAATGTTTAAAACAGACTTCACATCCATGTTATTATGCAGGCGGAAGCAGCTTGGGCTGCCCTGAAAATGCTGGTGCCGCGGGTACATTTTATGATCATGTTCCTCGCACTCTTACTGTCAGCAATCACTACAAATCAACATACACAGATACCCTTCTTATGGACTTCCCTCAACCATTCTTGACAAATGTGAACATCAAGAATCAGGCAAAGGCTGCTGTTCCCTTGCTGTGGAGCCGTGTCCAGGTGAAATTCTATTACCATAATTTACACAAACGGGGACTTATATCTCTGCAGTAGTTCTTAAATGGTTTTGGAATGGTTGTTTCATTTCTGTGTCCAGCCAAGCACTGTGTTTTGGAGCTGTGACTCTGAATATATTTATTGTGTTACCTTCGTGTATTGGCTATTTGTATACATATCAAGTCATGTTAATCCCTGTTGTTACTGCATGAAGGTTCAGGGTCAAATAAGTCTTCTGTGTGGGGCGGTGTTGAGCTTTGGACTTGCACATTATTCCATGTCAGAATTTGAACTTGTGGCGGAGGAGCTTTTAATGAGCGATTCAGTAATTAGAGTAAGTTATAGCTGTTTGATCCGCCCCTAACTATGTTGGTGGACCACATGCTATCCTTTTCTTTTGATTTGCTCACCTCGATTATCAAACCAAACATCCAGATAATTTGTACTTGGTATTATGCGTTTAGTTCTGGTGCTTATGATGAGCATTGAAATAATTTTTCCCTCTGGATTTCTAGGTTTTTGGGGCTCTTCGCATGTCTGTTAAAATGTTTCTAATGTGGAACTCAAAGATGCTAATAGATGGTGGTGGGGATGAAAATGTGGAGACATCAGTACTTGAAGCCAGCAATCTCATAGTCCTCAGGGTGAGTAACCCATCCATTACCTGTAGGGTTAATATCACCTACTGTCATGCCACACTCACATGTCAGTGTATATGCTGCAGGAGACATCTCTCATCCATTCAAATGCTAACCTAGGAGTCCATGGTCAAGGATTGTTAAATTTGACTGGACCAGGAGATTGCATTGAAGCTCAACGTCTAGTGCTATCATTATTTTATAGCATCAATGTGAGCAACATTTTCTTCTGCCTGTCGTTTATTTTTTCCTGTTTGTCTGGCTGAGACTTCTGCTTGTTCATGCCGTTGCTAGTTTTGTATCCTGTCTTTTTCCTTTCCTCAAATTAGAATAAATAATTCACACCCACTCTGCCAATCAGATGCATAGCCTAAAGCACTCCAGAAAAAAGAGAAAGGAAAAGGTCAAATGCTGATGCAAGTACTTGCCCAAATGAAATTCTGTTCCATATGTAAAGAAAGCTATTTCAGATAGTTTTCTTCTCCACGGATCTGTCTCAAAACGTATCCAGCATGCTTTCCATTAGATGCCCTAAAATAAGATTCATTCCCCCACAATAGAATTTCCAGAGAATACCTGCTAAAAATAATGATGTGACACAAATTCTGACCACCACCTCTATCTGAATCTGACCTTTCCAACTCTTAAGGGGAACATTGTGCAACGCGAGAGGAAAATATAGGAATGAAGTAGTACATTGTCCAGATTCATGTTAGATGAAGAATTAGTTTGCACTACGTCATAGTTGATCATCATGTTACACCTCCCAACATTGTGCAAACACGAGGAAATTATGGGAATGAAGTAGTACATTGTCCAGATTCATGTTAAATGAAGAATTAGTCCATACTACGCCATTAGTTGATCATCATGTTATGCCTCCCAGGCCTCATAATGATCATATACACTTGGAACTTATGTTATATGCTATTGGCGGCTTTTAGGATTCGAAGTTCATGGGTCTTATTTTGATTTTGTTTGCGCCCTCACTCCCGTTTCCTCAAGTAACATAAGGAAGACAAATCACCATACTCTTCTTTACAGCCCTGATGAATGTACATCATAGATCTTATTGAATTGTGGAGCCGGGTGAATAGGGGTGTTCTCCCATTAAAGCATTATTGCATTTTTCTGTACTGAAAAGTAACAGAACGATTAAAGTCCAGCTGTTTCATAACTAAAGATGTTTGAAGTTGCATGATAGAGATGGTGCTTGAATAGTTATACTCAGTGGGACCTTATTGGCTTATTTATTGTTTTCGTTTTTTTATCTCGTCATATAACATGGTCAGACTTAATTTACTTTCCATTTCATATCGTGATGTTTATCTTTAATAAAGTGCTGTTGTCTAGTATACATGTGATACTGGAACAGAAGTTAATTGGGTTGTTGTTTCATCTTTTAGATTGGACCTGGATCAGTGTTGCGTGGTCCTTTAAAGAATGCATCAGATGATGCTGTGTAAGTACATCTGCCTGTTTAAATTACATTTGACATTTGCTTGCTACTTTTAGTTGACACATTATTTTGTTGCTTTGTTAGGATTCCAAAGCTTAATTGTGAATCGGAAGAGTGTCCCATTGAACTGCTTAACCCTCCCGAAGATTGTAATGTGAATTCTTCTCTGTCCTTCACCCTTCAGGTGAATGTTCTCTATTTACAAAATGAGGGGAACATGTAGCTGTAATTGTGACAGTCTACCTGCCCCCACTTTCTCTTCCCCCCCAAATGTTCTTCTTGAATGAAGCTATTCACTATTTTACAAGTTTCATTGTACTCAATCAGATTTGTCGTGTTGAGGATATCCTTGTTGAAGGCTTTGTTGAGGGGTCTGTTGTCCATTTTCACAGAGCTAGAACCATCACTGTCCAGTCTCTTGGAAGCATAAGCACATCTGGGATGGGTGCGTTTTAAACTCTCTATGATAAGCCATAAAGCTATTATGCTTTCCTCTCCCTTCTCTATTCCCCCAATGTTTTGCTTATATTCTCTACCAAGATCCTAATTGGTAAAAATCTTAAATTAACAGAATTAGTCTTTCATGCGGTTTGCACTCGGGGATCTATCTGTAATGTACTTATGAAATATTTTGATTATATGCTACGTGCAATATCTGAGTTGCTACCTGTGCAGGCTGCCATGGTGGCCTTGGGCAAGGAGATGTATCGAGTAATGGTCTTGGTGGTGGTGGAGGGCATGGTGGTAGAGGTGGAATGGGCTGTTATAATGACAGCTGTGTAGATGGTGGTTTGACTTATGGAGATTCTAATCTGCCTTGTGAACTTGGCAGTGGAAGTGGAAATGACAGCCTGGGCGTCACAACTGCTGGTGGTGGTGTTTTGGGTAAACTATTACTTTTTGGCTGTTTATTATACCTTCAATGCTTATGCTAATATTACTTGGGTGTGCTCATGGGTAGATAATAATCTATTCTGGAAAGGGAATTTGTATATGCATGCACGAGTATTTTAATGCTTTCTATTCCTGGAAGATCACAGGAAGGGTCAGTGAATTGTATATGTTACCTTCCGTCATGCAGCAACAGGTGTAAAATCATCTGTAGACTTTACTGGAGTTTAAACACTATAGTTGTTTGTCCTCATTATCAACCCTCCGTTCTACTCTACTTGTTATATTTAGGGGTATATTTATACAAAGAGGGTCAGTAGTTATCTTTCAAACGTTTCTTTTACCCTAATGCTGTGCCTTTCTATCTACCTCAAGTAATGGTCAGATGTGGTGTGGTTTATTGCCAAAACAGTGTTTGTTTGGCTAATTATTAGTTTCATCGTATGTGATGCTCATGTAACTGTCAAAGTTTGCCATAGTATATGTTAATGGGCTAATTGAGTCTTTTTCTCGTTCAGTGCTGGGTTCATTCGTGCACCCATTGATAAGCTTAGATGTCAAAGGTTCCATCACAGCTGATGGCGACAGCTTTGGTGGAAATTTCCAGAAAAGTAATGCCCGTGTTTATGATGGAGCTATTGGTCCTGGGGGTGGATCTGGTGGTACTATCTTGCTATTTCTGCGCACTTTAGATCTCAGTGAATCTGGCATTATGTCAAGTGCTGGAGGTCATGGTAGCCTGAGTGGTGGAGGTGGAGGTGGTGGTGGGAGGATTCATTTTCACTGGTCAGACATTCCCACCGGAGATGTATATTGGCCCCTAGCTACAGTAAACGGTAGCATTCATACAGGGTCAGTACAAAAACTAATGCTGTGGCTCCTTATTTGCTGATAAAATATGGAATTGTTTCTTAGTTTTATGGTTACCTTTTGGGGCATTTGAGCCATTGCCATATAATACTCCATGCTCGGAATTTGTGGAGCCATTGCATAGAAATACACTATGCTCAGAAAAGTGGAATAAAGTTTTTGAATCCTGCTTTTTTGCTTTCTAATGATTTGACATGTGATGATTCATTGAATGTTTGTTTTGGAGCACGGCATCCAACATAAATAACATGCTCTATAAATGGTGACCGTCTGCCTTTTCATTTTTTTTCCTGCCTGGATTGCATTCTAGCCTTACATTGCTATCCACTTTTAACTATAGGGGAGGATTAGGCGGCAACCATGGGGAAATGGGTGAAAATGGAACAGTCAGTGGAAAAGCTTGCCCCAAGGGACTTTATGGAACATTCTGCAAGGTAGTATTAAGTTCTTATAGACAATACCTAGTACTTAACTATATTTCATATGTCGTTGGCTGTAAGCTGAATGCTGATTCTCGGATATCTAGTAAATTTAGGAAACTGGAACATTTGAATGCTCGCTATCCAACTCGGTAGCTAACTGGTGTTTCTAATCTGCTTGTGCAGGAATGCCCTGCTGGAACTTATAAGAATGTGACAGGATCTGATAAGTCTCTTTGCTTTGCTTGCCCACGATATGAACTTCCTACTCGTGCTATTTATGTCCGTGTGCGAGGTATGCCTAGTTCAGGAGAGCATGCAGCCAGCAGTTTATTGTTCTTGAGTATTGAGAGGGCTGTTTCATTTGTTTGTTTGTTTCTTCGGCGTTTTATTTTGCTTTTCACTTTTTTAAACTAAACAAGAACACAAAGTCTCATGAGAGACGGTCTCTATGTAGAGACGGACCATGTTACCAACAAAAACACCAATGTTATTAATTAAAACATCCATGTTGAAATAACTCTTGTGTGGTTTGATTAATAACATGGATGTTTTCTTGGTAACATGGTCCGTTTCTCATGAGACTTGCTCAACAAGAATCTAGTAAAATCATCTCAGCTACTTGATTCAGCAGATCAGTCTTTATAAATTCTCCAAATCTAGAAGTGTTAATTGTGATGGGCTCAAATTCTTGATTGCAAAAAAAGTGCATTTTCAGTCTGGCATATAGATACATGTTTAATTTAACGGAGTTTCCTATTTTTCTCTAACAGGTGGTATCACTGAAACACCTTGCCCGTACAAATGTGTTTCTGATAGATACCATATGCCACACTGTTACACTGCTCTTGAGGAATTGATATATACATTTGGGGGACCCTGGTTGTTTGGGCTCCTCCTTCTGGGTGTGCTCATTCTACTTGCTCTAGTCCTGAGTGTTGCAAGAATGAAATTCATTGGGGTTGATGAGTCACCTGGACCTGCTCCCACACACCAGGGATCTCAGATAGATCATTCATTTCCTTTCCTGGAGTCTCTTAATGAGGTATTTACTACTTAACAGTGCAGTTTCATGTTCATATTGTTTAGTGATTTTTGCATGATGAAGCTTATCTTGATCATTGTTTGTAGGCCAAAAAGGCTTCCCCCCCCCCTCCCCATTTAGCTTTTGTGTTAAGTGCTCCCTGAAGTTCTAATTTATGCAATCTACTTCCATAAGTTTGCATGTATCCGATTTGGCTCAAGGTTCAAATTCGGTGCTATTTGCCTCCTGATTTTTTGATTTTTATACTATCAATACAAGGGGCAAATTGCTTAAATACCCGAAGGGGTCAAGTTGCAAATATGGACACTTAGAGGGTCATATCACACAAATGGTCAAACTTTAGGGGGGGGGGGGGGGGGGGTTGAAATGCCTTTTGTCCTTGTTTGTACATAATAATATCATCATCATGGATCATATTCATGCGTGAATTTGACTGACGGCTTGGTTTATATCAGGTGTTGGAGACGAACAGAGTTGAAGAATCTCAGAGTCACGTGCATAGGATGTACTTCATGGGTCCAAATACCTTTAGTGAACCCTGGCATCTTCCTCACACACCACCCCAACAAGTTAAAGAGATAGTGTAAGTTTCTTTGGGCTCTGCCATTATACCGTCTCACCAGTTATTCTAGCTGTAAATTCTGCCTCTTTAATATGTTTTCTGTGATACATCTCCTTTTGTTTCTCTGTTACAATATTTTAACCAAAATGTGGGTAACAGTATTACCTTGGCCATGATCTGTGGGCTCTGAAAAAGGATAAAAAAGATCTAAAGTCTCGTCTTTGCAGGTATGAGGGAGCATTTAATTCCTTTGTGGATGAGATCAATGGCCTTGCTGCATATCAGTGGTGGGAAGGCTCAGTGCACACTATTCTCTGTATTCTTGTTTATCCTCTTGCATGGTCATGGCAGCAATGGCGTCGGAGAATGAAATTACAAAAAATACGAGAATTTGTGCGATCTGAGTATGATCATGCTTGCTTGCGTTCCTGCCGTTCCCGTGCTCTATATGAAGGGCTGAAGGTTAGTTTATAAAAAATCATGGTATAATCCTGTATATGCTTAACAATTCTTCTCATTTTCATCGTGATTCTTGTGGCCAATGATTCTCTGATTTCGTAACTTTAGGTTGCTGCTACACCAGATCTAATGCTAGCATATATAGACTTTTTCCTTGGCGGAGATGAAAAGAGATCCGATCTTCCTCCGCCCCTGCAGCAAAGATTTCCTATGTGTCTATTATTCGGAGGCGATGGAAGTTTTATGACCCCCTTTTCACTTCAAAATGACAACATTATGACCAGTCTCATGAGTCAGGTTTGTTTCTCCTCACACCCGGGATCTGCAAACTGTTTCTATAAGAAGTTCAAGGAAGAGAATTCTTTTTTGTTCGTAATTTGGAAACACTACTCAACCGGTTTGCACCTTTTATTTCAGTGCGTGCCACCTACCACATGGTATCGTTTTGTGGCTGGTTTAAATGCACAGCTGCGCTTGGTACGTAGGGGTTGTCTGAGAGTGAAATTTCGTCCAGTACTTCAGTGGCTTGATACTTTTGCAAATCCTGCATTGATAATGTATGGTGTGCGTGTGGATCTTGCTTGGTTTCAAGCTACCTCTAATGGCTATTGCCATTACGGGCTTTTGATGTATGCTCTTGAAGACGGGGTGGATGATGTATCGCTAGGGTATCCTGATGGAGCACTTGGAAATGAGCAATCACGGTATTCATCTTATCACTGAGATATGCACACACACACTCATATATATATATATATATATATATGGACACACACACACACACACACACACATACTTGAATAGCAACATGCTTGTATGTTTCTGAGGATCATCATGAATGTAGTTTCTGATACTTATATATGATTACATGACTATGCATGTTTTTTTGAGTGAGGGAATTATTATACATTAGTATATCATCTTTGTTTTCAATTACATAAATTTAGAGCACATTGACATGTATAGATTTCCTCTTTCTTGAGATCTGTGAGGGTTCGAAGGGGTTAAACGGTAATTGAAATCTGTGATGATTTCTGGGAAAGAAGACTTGGAATAGACAAGCCTAGTTATCTGAATTTTTGCATGGCAGGCCTCCAACTCTGCCTAGCATGGCGTTTAGGCTGTTTGTCATTCTATAGTTGGGATATGAGCAAGCATGCTGGGAGTGGAAGAAAACTAGATGCAAAAATACTACTGATATAAAAAGGAAATGAAATGGAGATATCCTAACTTCTTGAGGGGAAGGATCCCAATACTTACGTGAGAAAAGGAACCACTTTTGCTAGTGAAAGATTACTTTCTAGTACGATAAAAACTACTCAACTCCATCCCACAATAAGTAGTGCATTTTGCGATTTTGTGTCCTGTTTGAGGTTTCCAGTTTCATTACTTCCCATATTTGTTAAGTTATACTATGAAATAAATAATTCTTCCCGAGTTCCATGTGACATGTTACCCCACAATCAATATATTCTATATGGGCGTTACGTGAGCTTGAGGGGTTACTTAGGGCGCTCCCAAAAGCTAGTGGAACGTATTTCAATGAAACAATATAATTATCCTCATATGCTGCTACCCAGTAACATTATTACATTCCTTAGTATGTATGCCTGAAAGCAACTGGAAAAATTATTCCAGGATAGATGGATTGCAGACTATGACTCTCTTATGTTGAAGTGACTGGGATTTTGCTCAACACCTTTTTGGGGTTGTTACTTTGCAGCTTTAATGGAGCTGCAAGTAACCCTTTGCCTGATTGTAGTAGCTAAGTGTCCTTTATGTCTGAGTTGTTCTGTGTATTCACTCTAATAAAATATCCTATTACCTTAAAAATAAATAAAAGTAACTCGAATACTTGGTTGTTCTCGGGATAAGCACTTCATGATTCTTTACATTTTCACACTCAGAATTCTCATTCCTTCTCTGTTTTAATTGTCATATATCCCTACCACGAATTCTATGTTGAGGTTCTGCTTTGGTTATATCTATCAACCGATATAAGGTGAGTGTTCCTCAATGTCCTACACATGCTTATTGATTCTGTCTGGTCGTGCTTTTTTCCATGTGCAGGAGCACCACTGATTTCCATATCAAAGAGGAGGCTTACCTGGCTCGAACCCAGAGAACTGTTGAAGGTGGTGTACGCAGGAAGATCTATGGTGGAATTCTTGACATAAATGGTTTGAAGGCGCTAGAAGAGAAAAGAGATATATTTTTGGTCTTCTCTTTTCTAATTCACAACAGTAAACCTGTTGGTCACCAGGTCTCTTTCTTTCTGCTCTATAAATAGCAAACCTTTTCTTGTTGGTGTGGACTGAACATAATTTTCGGTTTATCTCTGTAGTTTCAATATCTGAATCACCTTATATGTTGTGCTGCAGGATCTTGTTGGCTTGGTCATCTCTATCCTGCTTCTAGGAGATTTTAGTTTAGTATTGCTCACATTGCTCCAGCTGTACTCGCTTTCCCTAGTGGATGTCTTTTTTGTTCTGCTTATTTTGCCCTTGGGAATTTTGCTTCCCTTCCCTGCCGGGATCAATGCTTTATTCAGTCATGGCCCGAGACGATCTGCAGGTCTTGCTCGTGTATATGCTTTGTGGAACATTACATCGTTGATAAATGTAGTAAGTACCCTTATCCATATTCAGGAGTTCAAGAAATATGAGTTACAAAATATAAGAAGGGAGCTTTGATATTTTGTCATGATTGTCGTTTTAAATATTTTGTCCGACCATAAGAGATTTGCGCATAGGTCACCCCCATAATGTTACCTGCTTGTGTGATACAAGCTTGTTGATTGCCTTTTCATTTTCTCACCACAGGGTGTTGCATTTATTTGTGGATATGTTCATTACCGTACGCAATCAAGCAAGAAAGCTCCAAACTTTCAGCCGTGGAATATGTAAGTGAAACATAAAAATTAGTCCCTGATCTTTCATTTATTGCGTTATATATTCACTGAATGTACTCATGTTGATCTTGTTTCGTGTGGGTGCAGGGATGAAAGTGAATGGTGGATTTTTCCATTTGCACTCCTCCTGTGTAAATGTATCCAATCACAGCTCGTAAATTGGCATGTTGCAAATCTGGAAATTCAGGATCGTTCCTTGTATAGTAATGACTTTGACTTGTTCTGGCAGTCGTGATATTTGCTGAGCATATATTACTACCATACTAACACCCATCAGTTTTTGTCGTGGGTTTTGTCTGAATATGTTTGTTTAATGATGATGATAGCCCTTGAGGGAAATAGAATGGTCTCAACAGGAGTAGAAAGAAGCTGTTAATGAACAAAAGTAAAAAAGGGAAAGCAACTAGATAGACAGACAGACGCTAAGGCATTGATTTTGTAGCCTTCTGTTGTGCAGTTAATCTCCTGCTTATGTAAATAACCGATGGGAGGTGTTGTAATTTTGCTCTAGGCATTGTACTCTTTTAATCAATCTAATAATGCGGTCGGTTCATATCCATGTTTTTTAATTTTAATTTTGAACTTGTTGACTGCTTTTATGCTCTGTGACTGTATGTGTTTCTTGATTTTGATTTGGTTATTCGTCAAAACATAGGGAAGGATGTTGTGGTTAATTTGGGAGAAAGTATGCCTTTTTTGTTTGGTTTAATTTGAAATGTAGCCCTGGTTTATGCTCTACTTATACTGAACTACACTGGCACGATATGGTAGAATTAGAAGAAATCCTGCTTTTAGATGAAAATTTCAAGGAATACTCAGTAGACATCTTTATGGACATTTCGGTTATTACTTTCCGGAATGAACTTGAGGATCTCCATAAAGTGAACTTCTACCAACCTGAAACTGACAATTTTAAGTGGAGAAACCACAACGTCCGTGAGGAGAGATCACAAGGCGAAGCATTCCTTAGAATTTTGGAATGCTACGACTTCCCGAGCTTAACAAGGTTTAAAGTGAATGTATGAATCTTAGTCATACAGACACCGTCATTGTGCATGACCTGCATTCCCATCCAATGCAAAAACTTCACCAACAACCACAAATGGTTGCAGATAATAGCACTGATATGTATGCCCTGAGGCAGTGCTTTTAAATGATTTTAGACGTGATTACCTACTTTTTAATTATAAAATTATACTCCCTTCATTTGTCATTTTTATTCGTCCACAACATTTTATGCATTACTAAAAAAGTTACCCCACCATTAACAAATAATAATTAATCTTAATTTTACACATAAATTATCCATTTTACTATTAAAAGTATACTTTTTCACAACTTCATTTTTATCATTATTTTAACTTTTTACATAAAATTACGCACCAATTCTAATGTATGAAATTCTTCGGGACGGAAGGAGTACTAATAACACTCCCCATTGAAGGGAGTCCAAAGTGAATGTATGAACTTTGCATATGCTAATGTTTGATTGTTATGGTCATTCGTTCTTATAGTTGGGAACAATTTTTTTTTTTGTGTTGGTTTAATATAAGTGACTACTCAGAATATGGTGTGTTTATCATTTTTAAAATTTACCTAATTCGATTATATGACGCTTTGACATATTATATTGAATTTCATTTTAAAAGGCCAATGAAATTCAAATTTATTATATGGATATTCAATATATTCTAAACATTTTAAATTAAGTGATGCTTACTCTACATCATAAAACGTTTTATATTTGACATTAATCTTCCTTTAAAATTGTATATGTTACTTAGAAATAGCTTAGTTTTACCACTAACTTTTCAGCTAAATGAGTTTATTTTGATAAAAAGCTTATTACGTAAACGCATAGATTTTTACACTAGCTAAAAAGCTAGGTGGTTTGAGAAGCTAATTAAGTTAGCTTGTTGAAAAAAAAGCTACATTTTCAACTACCGGCTAACTTTTCAACTACCAGTTGACTTTTTAGCTACCATCTACTTTTTAAGCTAATTTTATTAAACAGATCCATAAGCTACTCAATCATCTAAAAATAATAAATTTGTCATTATATGCATTAAACATTTTCTAAAAAAAGTATATAATTTTACCGCATTTTTTCACTTTTAAGTATCTTCCATTTGTTATAGTTCTATTAGAAACTTTATGATCTATATACTCTCCTTGTCACAACTTTATCTTCACGTATTATATTTTAATATCTTTCGGTTTTAATTTATATATAATCTCTCTATTTTATTTATTATTTTTTTAACTTTTATCAACTTTTTTTTTACTTTATTCATATTTCTCAAATTATTATAATTCATTTCGGGGGAATGTGAATTCGGAACTGAGGAGTATGAATTTATTGTATTGTCACTATGAATTTATTGTACTGTCACTAACTAATCTATATTATTTTCTTCAACTTAATCATTAGGGGCTGATTGGAGTAGCATCCAAATGCCCATTTGAATGCTACTTCAATATTTTACGTTTGACGTAGCACTAAAATGCCAAAAACTCAAATGCTTCTATAGTTCCAAGCATTTTGCAACAAACTATAATACCCTATCCAATTACAATTATATACCAAACACAATTTTAACAATCCCACTAAAATGTCAGTCACTATTCAGGCATTCAAATCGGGACATTTAAATCGCATGTAAATCGGCCCCTAATTTCTTTAATATGGATCTTATTTTCCACAAACGATTGAAGTAAATGAGAGATACGTAAGCCTCTTAATGACCGGTGGGAGTACCAAACAATTTGCCATTTCTTTTGTTTCTTTTCGAAGAAAATGATATGCCTATATTCACAGCTCAGAATATTTGAATGGCTGTAACGTACCCAGCATCAGTTTCTCGAGAAACCTCAACACATCCACTACAACTCACTCATCAACCCCCTCAAATTTGTTTGCAAAAGGTATGAATTTCTCTGTCAAATCTTTCACCTACTTGTTTTTAGCACCGAAAGTTACAATCTTTGTGAATACCTGTAGATTTTCGGAGGTGATCTGATATGATATGTTCCCACCATCTCTTAAACATTTCTGAACCATCCAATATGCAAGCCTTGAGCATTTATCCTTCCTCCAGTGAATCATGGAAATGTTCTGTGATGTCACAACTGGACATGGAATTGTGTTCTTTTAGCAGTAGTAGTTATAGTTGTTCATTTAATTGGAGACAGAGAGGGAGAAGATTGTATGTGTCAACCAATTTGAGGGGTTTTGGTGATGGGTTTAGCTTTGTAGGCAGAAATTGTGAGTTAAAATTGTGTAATGGTTCTGTTGGTTTCTCGGAGAACGGAAATGACAGTGAGGTTACTCCTGTTAAAGTAAAGGATGAGGCCCTGGTTCATGAAAACTCATCTGATGGTGAGAAAGGGGAGAAAGAAATGTCGAATAGTGGAAGAATTAATGTCCGTGCGCTAGGAATGCGATTACAATCTGCGAAAACTGTGGATGATGTGGATGAAGTTCTCAAGGAGGAGAGGGAGCATCCTCTTCAGGTGTACTCTTCGATTATTAGGGGTTTTGGCAAAGATAAGAGAATCGAAGCCGCTGTGGCTCTTTTCGAGTGGCTCAGGAGAAAGAGTAAAGAAGATGATAGTACTATCCAACTCAACTACTATATATATAACTGTCTTTTGGGAGCAATGAAGCTGGCCGAAGATTATGGACTCGTTGAGGATGTGATGAACGGAATGGCTTTAGAAGGGGTGAGTCCTAATGTTGTAACGTATAATACCTTAATGGGGATTTATGTTGAGCAGGGAAGGGAAATGGAGGCGCTCAGACTATTTGAAGAGATGCCGATGAAGGGTGTGACTCCGTCACCTGCATCTTATTCTACTGTGTTGTTTGCTTATCAGAGACTAGGGGATGCATTTGGGGCTCTAACGTTCTTTGTTGAGGCTAGGAAGAAATACAAAGATGGTGAAATCCGGGAAGGTGTTGATGAGGATTGGGATTGGGATCACGAGTTGGTAAAGCTAGAAGACTTTATTAGCCGTATTTGTTATCAAGTCATGCGGCGTTGGTTAGTGAAAAAGGAGAACTTGAGCAAGGAGGTAATGAGACTGCTTGGAGAGATGGATAAGAATGGGCTGAGTCCAAGTTTGGCTGAACATGAAAAGCTCATTTGGGCATGTACGCGAGAAGAACATTGCATTGTTGCAAAGGAACTGTATATGAGGATTAGAGAGATGGGCAGCGAAATAAGCTTATCTGTTTGTAATCATGTGATTTGGTTGATGGGAAAGGGGAAGAAGTGGTGGGCAGCTTTGGAAATATACGAGAACTTATTGGATATAGGACCAAAGCCGAACAGCATGTCATATGAACTTATTGTCTCTCATTTTGGTATATTGTTATCTGCTGCAAGAAAGAAAGGGATTTGGAGATGGGGCCTTCGGTTGCTAAATAGAATGGAAGAGAAGGGTCTAAAACCGGGAACTAGAGAGTGGAATGCAGTTCTTGTGGCTTGTTCCAAGTCTTCGGAAACATCAGCTGCTATTGAAATTTTCAAAAGAATGGTTGAACAAGGCGAAAAACCAACAATAGTTTCATACGAGGCGTTACTAAGCGCTCTTCAGAAAGGAAAACTTTACGATGAGGGCGTTCGAGTGTGGAACCACATGCTTAAAGTAGGCATCAAGCCGAATTTGTATGCTTACACTATAATGGCTTCAATTTACGCCGGACAGGGAAAATTCGACCTTCTTGATTCCATCATCAAGGAAATGGTCACTGTTGGCATTCAGCCAACAGTTGTGACCTTCAATGCGATTATAAGTAGTTGTTCTCGGAACAATCTTGGAAGTTTTGCATATGAGTGGTTCCAGCGTATGAAGGTGGAAAACGTAGTACCTGACGAGGTGACTTACAATGTGTTGATTGAGGCTCTTGCAAATGATGGTAAACCGAGGCTTGCTTATGAGTTTCATTTGAGGGCTCGTCATGAGGGGGTGGTCCTGTCAAGCAAGGCATATGATGCGGTTGTTAGGGCTTCGCAGATCCATGGGACGCCCATTGACATAACCGCTCTTGGCCCGCGGCCATTTGAGGCGAAGAAGAAGGTGCGGATTTGGAAAAACTCGCCTGAGTTCTCTAACTTAGCTGATGTTCCTAGGAGAATTAAACCTTTTGATAGGGATGATATTTTGATGTCATCAACTGAAGAGTTACATAGATGAATCTTGTATACATCATTGAAGGTTGCGTTATATAGCATTGTGATTTTGATAAAACTCTCTGAATTTTAAGGTTAGTCAGTAAATGCTTGCATGGAAACTCAAGGAATATGAATCTGTGATGTAGACTAATTCTTAACTTTTTTAACCGACTTTATTTTTTAAACAAAATTTCCTAATAATCTTATCAAATAAGATTGGCCCCATATTAATATTTCTGCTCAGACAGTTATCCAAAATCGATTAATTCACACTAACTTTTACTAATTCGGTTAAATCTAATAATTCCGTTATATTTAAAATATACAAAAGATTTGGTACCAAAATGATAAATGCGACAGTTTAAGGATTGCTATCTAATTTGGCGTACAATATCAAAACTCAAAAGTGTAGTTCATTCATAAGTCTAGCTAGCTAATACAAAATCTGAGGACACAGCAACTGTTCGACGAAATTCCTCAATTAGCATTTCAATTGAATCTTTAACAATGGCCAACACCTTCTCCACTAACCCAACCGGAATCGGAACTTGTTCGGAACTCGCTTCAATCAGGTACTGATTCGTCTCCTTACCATATGCAAATGCTATTTCTTCCACTTCTCTGCAATTTTTCAGTTCACTTTCTATTAATATAGGTTCAAGTTTTATACGATTCAATTTGCTGCAATTATTTTTCAGCTTAAAATAGTGATATTCAGATTGATGTTTAGTCTCTCTGATTATAGTTAGTTTCTGTTTCATTGTTAGATAGAACTGTATTTCATTTCTTGCTTTCTTATACCAGATTTGTTTCTTTCAGCAGTCGTTTGGGTGTCATATTCGATAGAAGCACTGGAAAGATGAAATACTTTAAGTGGCTGACATTTTTCCATCTGACTATTTTGCTCGCTTCCCCGTTGCCGACTCATGGAAGTATGTAAGTCTATGCAGATCGCTCCGTCTCTTTCCATCAAATTTAAATCGTGTCTAAAATCATGTCCTTTTTTTGTGATGGGCAACTTTGTAACCCTAACAAATTGTGAACATTAAATGGGAAACATGTTATGCAAATGAGGAACTGTGCAAGTGTTTTTCTTTTCTCGGAAGTCAATTAGTGCTATTATCTCGATTACATCGGAAAGTTTCATGTAACTTGATAATACACCAGGCCAGTTATACATGGTAATCGTTTTATAAGCAAGTCATTGATCGCAGATTCTGAAATCTTATGAATTCAACTAGTCTTGCAAATAACTGCAGGATTAGTGAAAGAGTTCTCAATGTTGGCCAGGAGCTCTTTAAGGAAACATTGCCATTTCAAAACGGTGCTTGCTGCTATCGTCTACATGGTTTACAACCACATATGTGGTATGAAGTGAAGATATCATATCCTGCTTCTGTATGTAGGTCATTTTCATGTGCCTATTAACATTTTAAAACTCGTGGGCACTATTTGGTTCTAAAATTGACTTGTGCGCAACAGATACCTTCAAGCTTCTCTTTACAACTACTGAAAGGTGACTCGGACTTGGGGCTTAATCCAGGAAGAAAGTTGCTTAATACAGAAAAGTTAATCTTTAAGACTGATGCTACATATTTGGAGGCTCACAAGGTCTTCTGCTCTTGATCTTTTATTTACATAATTAAATGACATTCTTCATCTTCCTGAACTCTAATGGTCTGGGGATTTTGGCTCAGGATGGAATGTCTGTTTTGGTGACCGTAGAGCCTGAAGGAGTTGTTGCCATACCAGGAAAACAGGAAAGGGACCATGTCATTTTTAATATAGGTAACATTAACTTATATCTTTGGTTGCTATCATACTACTGTTGCCTCGTTCTGAATGCATTTTCCATCCCAAACTTCCTTTGGAGAATTATTCATTACTGAATACCCGTCCTCCAATCCTCATTTGTCTTATTTGCTGAGAGGAAAAAAAATAAATATCTGAAAAGAAACTTATGACTAGCATATTATTCCTGTCTGCAGCGTTCTATCTCTTTCTATCTACGCAGTATTCAGTTTTTAGCATCTGAACTTTCTCTTTACTGGCAGTGTGTGACGAACTGTTTCTGGGTATTCCTCACAAAGCTTGGTATGTTGTGGTTATGGTTTTGTTATGTTTGGTGCTGGCCTTTGCAGTCCCATCTTTCCTTCCTGCGGTTTTGCTGCCAAGAAATGGAAATTCACCACCATCAGGGACTGGAACCAAGATCCGCTAAAGCCATCTAGATTGCCTGTAACGTTACTTGATCCTTTATGTTTGGCAGAGATTTTGCTTCACCCCAGATAGCTTGGAAGTAGAATTTATTATTGCACTGTTATTGTCTCAAGTTCTATCTTCCCATGTTTCCCATGTAGATGTTTAATTCCAATTCAGGAATTAAGAAGTTTAAAGGAGGAAAGCAAATGCGAGAGAAGAAGTTTTTTCTCTTCTCCTCATAGTTTGTTTTTCTTCTGGTCCAATGCTGTGAAATTCTTCTCTACCCATTTTGAATACAACGAAAATATATAGCTTAAAATTTTGGTAGATGGTCTGAACTCTGAAGATCCTTACTATTACGTAACTTTTCAAATATATTGCTGCTATATCTGAAATAGGTTAAGGCCTTTTCTGCATATAGCACTTGATACATTTTTCAGTCATTCTATTAGAACTAGGTAGAGATTGGTTAGGGTGTGTATGAAAGAGGTGATGGGTTTGATTTTTGTATGGTTATATGATTGATTAATCTAATGTTCTTTTATTGGTTTAAGATTGTTAGTTTAATTAAAATTGAAAGAGACAAAGCGTAGGGCAGAGGGAGAAGTCTAATTGTTTAGTGGAGAAAAAATTGAGTTTTTAAATTTAATTGTAGAAACTACAAAACAAATGCCTTCAGAACCTTTGACAGATGAATAGGGCATCTTAATTCTATGCCTAATAGCCGGTTGGTCTGCCCACTTTATGGTTCAATTTCCACAGGCTTTTCTGCATATACTACTGGATACATGGATACAGTCAGTTGAGTGTGGGTATCGTAGATTCGTAGGTACTAAAGTTTTGCGTTTCATTTCTGATTCTTTTCAGATTATTTGTCTGGACATAAATTAAGAAGATAAATTGTGCAATCACTTTTACTCAAGCCTTCTGCAGTTATTTCAATCGAGTAAATATGATCATTGTTCCTCTTAGTCTTGTTCATCCTTGCATGTTCGGTTGCTGCCTGGCAGTAGTGTAGGCTTGAATTCATCATATACGAAACTAGCTCCCACATAGCACAAGTTTTTTGCTTCCATTGTAAGTCCTCACGGGAAGCATCACTGCCCTGTTTCAAAGTAAGCATTTAAGCGAGCTTTTAAGTTGAACATTATCCTTCTTCTACAAGCCTGGCCCTTGTCCCTTTCCTCTAGTATAAAGTTACCTGTGCATGGCATGTTCCTTGCTACACCCACCCCCAACAATTTACTTTAGGGTACCTAACCTTCACTCCTCCCAATTAATGAGCCTCTCAGATTACATGCCACTGATTCTTATATATACCCCAAACAAAATCCTCCTATTCTATCCATGCAAACATTTCTGAAAAACGAAAAACAATGTCTAAATGGCTCCAATATTTGGCCCAAAACTGGAGGCAAGCCATGAGACTCATGATGGCCGGAGTGCTAGGCAGCTCATTGCTTGGTTTGGCTGGAATGACCTTAACCGCAACAACAATAGGTTTAGTCATCACCATTCCAGTTTTTGTCTTGCTCACCCCAATTCTGGTTACTGCTGCTGCACTGTCATTGGTCATTTCTGGTTTCATGTTCTCCGGTAACTGTGCTAGGGAGGCATTGGGTGTTATGGCATGGATGTACAGGCACATGACTGGAGAACACCTTTGGAGCTGCCAGCTGGATGTTGCTAGCATGCATGAAACTGTGAGCAAGGGCTTGGATGTGAAGGAGAAGACCAAACAGTGAACTGAAGACTTGGGAAACTATTTAAGTAGTAACTAAGATGACTGGATAATTGTGTTGCATGCTTTGCATTGTTATAGTATGGTGTTTACTATTTTGTTGGTTATGACCCAGTTGTTGTGGGTAACTGTTTAATTGTGTGTACCATTTGGGATATTGAAATATAATACTCCGTCCGGTCCAATAATAACTTTTTAAGAGCTTACTTTTTCTTCAAATAAGGAAAAATAATAGAATAATGATTTATATGAGTATCATTATATTGGTAGAGTTACAAGTGAATGATAAAGTAATAGAGAGATTGAATAAAATGATGATGAAGTAGAAAATAGATAATATAAAATTAGTTAGTGAAGTTTGTAACGAAACGTAAAAAACAATGATATGAGTTTTTTAAAAGACCAGAGGAAGTATATTCTTACATTTCAGTCACATTTCACGACCTAGTCAATTAGCTTTCGTATCTTCGTTATAATTATCCTTTGTTTGGTATCGTTTTGTGGATTATTTGGTCTTGTTGTTGAATATGTTAAATTTCGATCGAAAAAGAGAATTCATGTCTTATAAAATCAATTACAAAAGGTGTCATCTCTGAAAATAAAATTGTAGATCGAACCTGCCCACGTGAACAAAATTCAAGGCCCTTTCTTGTGGAAATATAAAAAAAATATTCATAAATGAACTTTGAATTTTTAGTTAAGCAATTGCATTTTTTGTCACAATCTTTATCTTTCATTCTGATTACATTTTCACCTAAACTACACGTTTAACATCACCAAATATATTATCTCTGTTTCGAATTCAACTTCTCACTTTCTATCTAAGACATCAATTTTAATTACACATCATCTATATAATTTCTTTTTATTTTACTTTATTCACTTTATTTCACACGTTATTCACTATTTATCTTATATTTATTTAATATCTTTTCTATTTTGTTACTATATGTATTATTTTATTCATTTTTCTTAAAAAAACATATGTCTACTTAATTTATATATTACGTTCAATTTACATGTAATTGAAATCGAGATCGAAGGAATATAAATATGCAGTCATTATTATTTACACGGGACAGTCGATATATGGTTTGTGGCGCTTGCGAAAATTTAGGCGATATCGTACGTACATAGTTGTACCTTGAAATTGGGCACGACAGTCAGCCAAAATCGAATTTATTCACCATCGCTTTCAACAGCTCAATTTTGAGCTCACTCAAGGCTTACGAAGATGGCCACCGAACTGTCGCCCTCAGTTCAGTGGCTACCGGAGGACGACCTCGAGTTGAAAAATGCCATTGAGGTGAGTTTCCGTCGAGCAATTACAATCTCCGCTCAATTTCATACCTCGTATCTCTTTTTTTCTGCATATTTCATCGTTTTTCATTCAACTGGCCGTCTAATTTGGGTGGTGACCGATTATTTTGAGATTCTGGTGCTTAAAACGGGTGATGTTTGGATATTGAGGGTTTAAGGTGTCAGTGTTTTGACACTTGATTGTGTGCTTCACTAACTAAATATTACTGGAGTGCTCGTTTCTAGTGACATACTATGTTGGACAGTTCAACATGTTCTAAATTCTAATACAATTATTGGACCTTACTTGTATTAGCTACCACTAATATTCACGTTCCGTCGGTCCGTTCGAGATACTATGTGTCTATATCTTAGTGATGAAAGCTGAAAATTTGGCTTAACAATGGAGCATATTTCATCATCATATTTTGGCTTGTATATAAATGGGAAATATTAGTCTAAAGGAATTGTATTACCTTATCATTTTGATAATCTCTTCTTAGGATTACAAGGGATGTTTTTATTATCCGGTAAAACGAAGAGTATGGATGACAATGACTTTCTTAATGGGCATATTATTTGGTGTTTGATGCTTCAAAGCATGCATTGAGGATTCTAACGCTAATGATGAGTTGCATTGCAAGATGTCAACAATTTATGTAGTTTGATGATTTTGACAAAAAGGTCCTGTCAATCTTGTAATAGGTGAATGATCAGAAAGATCTTAGAATATATGAAAGCACCATCAGTCGAGGTAGTTTAGTGGCTTATCAGAAGGTTAGAGTGTTGAGCTAGTCCTTGATATAGCGTGGATAGAGAACCTGAAACTACAGTTTATCTATAAATCTACTATGTGGAGTGAAAACCAAAATTAAAATTTTATGCATGTATGTAAATATCTTATGCCGACAAATACCTAAAATTACAATTTATCTTGTAAACTCTTCTGTCGATGTGGTTACTTATTTACTTCGGAAGAATCTTTCTGAGAACATTTGAGTGACGCCCTGGATGTTGAAACGATGCCTGGTTTATGTGGGCTGCAAAAGACGTAGTACGGGGATTTGGATTATACTTGTTGTTGTTGTGGATGCATCAGTCATCACCTTTGAACTGGTTTGGGGTCTTCTAAACCAATTATAGTGGTTGGCACGGAGGAATTTTGTTCGTCTCCTTCTGTTTTACTTTGGGATTTTTGTTTTCAAATATGTCCAGATTAACATGGTCGCGGGGATGTCTGGAAAGAAGAAATGGACACTTAAAGGATAATGAGATATTGTCCGTCAAATGCATAGGTTATTCACATTAAGTTCTCATTAAATTTGTTTGACTCTGGACTTCTATTTACTTCACACTACTATCATGATATCAGACTCAAAAGAACTCTAATAATGTTACTATTTAAAACAGAGGTCTAATACCTTCTTTTTCTTTTTATTTCCTCCCAGGGGGGTGCATCACTAGAAGCACTTGCTAAAGGTGCTGGACAATTCTCTCAAAGATTTTCTTTAAGAGAGCTGCAAGATAGATGGTATTCTCTTCTGTATGACCCTGGTGTTTCAACCCAAGCCTCTTCTCACATGTTCGAGCTTGAGATCTCCAAGTTAAATAGATCAGACATCAACCTCAAAGTAAATAAGGAGATTCCACAAAAGAGGAAATCAGAGAGCTTACGCAGAAAATACTATGCCATGAGGAAAAAATATCATAGTGATATTTTAAGTAATGCTGATTTTGGTTTCTTTGAACCCAGTCCTCAATTCACTGAATATGTTGCTTCTGATTTTCAAAAGCAGGCAGTACTTGGTGTTAGTTCTTTAGGTCAATCCTCTATGATTGGAGATGATACTATTTTAGAACTTTTAGGGCTTCCTGTAGATGATTTAGATTTTCGCATGAGTCAGGCCTTTCCAGACACAGTGAGAGATATAGGTGGGACCTCTGGTACAGCTAATTTTATACAGTCCGAATGTCTGAATTCATTTGAAGAGAATCATGCAAATGGAGGAATTGAAAATTATGGATTTGGTGAGGATATATCCTCGTTAAAACAAGGTGGGAATGAAATGCTGGTGGCAAATATCAGAAACACAGTAAATCCTCTTTTTTCTGATAATATAATAAATGAAAACCTAACAGTTTGTGTGTTCGATTTGCAGATGGGCAAATGTTTGAGCCGTCCGACCCAGAAGACTTTGCTACATTTCAAGCTGATATGTTTGCATCCGATCAGCTTTCCATGGGTCGGTGCAGAGCTTTGCAAGATGTATCAGTTACAACAGTGCCAGTTGGCACAGACACTGGGGATACAGCAGAGGAGGCTCAAGGTTTATTTAATGATATTGAAGGCAAAGAAAACAGTTCGTCAGTGTACACAGGTGTATTCGCGGACCCAGATTCAGTTTTGAACCTTTCAGTTGCCAATGAGCTTTTGGTGGAGTTAGATGATGCAGAAGATAACTATCTCATTGATAAGGTGCAGTCTGGGATCATAAAAGTTGAAGAAACTAGCTCAGTGCCTCTTACTAGTGCACATCCTGCAGTATTGGATGTTGTTCCACTCAGTCATGTAGATCAGCAGATAAATGTTCTCCTAGAGAGTAATGCGTCCGTCAGACTGGTATCAAGTTCTGAATTTTCCGAGCCCCGTGCCGAGATCTGCTGCACACTGAATGCTCAGAGCACTGAAATTCCATGCAATGACGATATCTTCATGCTCACCCATCCTTCCACTACATTTTGTATTTCCGCTCCACTGCGTAACACCATCACTCCTAATGATGCATCCTCTGGTTCTCATGAAAAGGATAATGAAGAAGCTGTAATAACAGGTTCAACCAAAGGTTTTGCGTGTTCCCAGAAGATTACAACACATGAATTGTCAGATTCAAATACCATGGATCCATTTGTTGGTCGTGCTGCCAAAACTGAAGTGCATAACTTTAGACCACAGCTGTCAGTTCCTGGACTTTCAAATAAAACCACAATAGATTCCAATAAAGGCAAATCCCTTTATCCAATTCCAAATGGATCTCATGATAGACTGTTTGGGAAAGATGTCACTGGATTACCTATGAGGGTATGTTGTAACACTTGATTTTATTTTATTTTTGGAAAAAGTGGCAGCATTATACTAATTCTGAATACATTCCAATAAATTTGCACAGGTTGGTGGTGGACCGAAAGCAGTCACTGGTGTATTACAATCCACCAAAGCAGGGACTGTGAGAATCGTACATCAGGAAAATTTAGATGAGTTTGCAGTGTTTGATCAGGAAGAATCAGAGATTGAAGATGACGTGCCATATTTTTCTGATGTAGAAGCTATGGTAAACTTCAGAATTACGTCAAGGATCAATTACTATTAGCTTCTGAATGTGTAATTAACAACTGTTTTTATTGTCATTTATAGTTATTTGATATGGACCTAGACCCAGTGGAGCACGACTCACACGTTAAAGACTCACAAGTTATTCAGCAAGGTATTGAACTGGTGCTGCATTATAATACTGGCATTATGGCCGTGCTATTCCGTAAATGAATGCCTTACTTATAGAAGAATCCATGCATGCATTTTCGTTCAGTCTCAGACCTTTACTAATAAATATTGGGAGCCAATTGCCCGATTCCCATGTTTTGGGATGCAGGGTCTGATGACAATGCTACATTAAATATGTTGTCCTGTTCACCTAGTGAATGTGTTGCTAACCCAACTTCATGAGCTTCAGCCTTAACATTGATAGAAATGAGTTCTTTGCTTTAATTTATACTGCACTTGATAATATTGGCTCAGTTTGTTTTCTTAACTATTCAGTTCCAAGCTATCAGCACGATGAAAGTAAGAGGTCAATCATAAGGTTGGAGCAAACTATTCATTCTTGTTGGCATAGGGCAATGAAATCAAAAGGAGCCTTAGCTATCTTTTATGGCCGCCATCTTTGGCATGCCATTAACAAGCCTGAGGTAATCTATCCATTCAGTTTCCGATCTAATTGTTTCTCACACATGAATGTTTTTCACATGTGTTTTAGTAACAAACCGATACCGATAATGCCAATCATGTTAATATGGGGCATTTTAAATTCTTGAACAAATCATCTTTCCAACCAACCGAAAAAATACGAAGGAATTTATTTACGTTTCTTTTATTTCCTTTGTGTGTTGTGTGTGTGTGTATGTTTGCGCATAACAAAGTTATTTAACTTAGGAAATACTTGTACCATGACCATCTCCATGCAGACATTAATGTTAAGATGCTTTAAATTCTGGTCCAGTTTTTGGTCATTCTGTGCTCCCTGCTTGTTCCCTTTCATTGGGCTGCTTTGAACTTAAACTGTAGATAAGTCAATGTTGATACTTCCTGCAATACACACCAATGTGATATGCATTAACATGTTGCTTGCTTATGACCTGGTATCTATAGGTTTTGCTTGGAAGATCAACATATGATATTGATGTTGATATTGATTTACGGAAAGAAGGACGAGCCAATAAAATATCTAGACGACAGGTGAGTTCACATAATTTTGCTCAAAATATGTTTGCAAATGTTGTGGAAGGGTGTAAAAACCAGGTGCCGAACCAAGATGTGTTCATATGTTGTGAATGAAACCCCCTCTGCCAATCCCCATCCAAGAAAGCATTTGTTGAATATATCTCTCTCTTTCTCCCCTGTCTCTTGTTCTTATTTTATGTATATTGATGATACTTGAACTGGTGGACATCTTTTATTGTTTCTGCTAAGGCAACAATCAAGCTGGAGGAAGATGGATCTTTCTCAATACAAAATCTTGGTAAGAGTTCAGTTTCCGTAAAGGGCAGGCCAGTACCCACTGGACAATTCATGGCCCTTAGTTCAGATTGTTTAATTGAGGTACTCTCTTTTTTCCTAGAATTTCTTCCGTTTCTGCTGCATGGTTTCTATTTGACAGCATCAGCAAAAAACCAATAATATATGCAAAATACACAGTTCCTATCCTAGTATATGGACTTTAATCCCTAGTGATGTCAAGTAACTAAATAATATTCTCTCCGTCCCATATGGGATATTAGGAGTTTAAAAGTGATGATATTAAGTAGGCTTGGTGCATTATTCATATACAAAATGAAAATAAAGTGTGGTAAAATTATGATCGTGTGGGTAGGAGGGGAGTGTCTCAAGATTGTTGGGATTCAATCATAAATCTGTTTTGCATTAGCATAGTTCATTATCAGCTGATCTGATTAACTTGCTAATGCTTAGAAGATCGCAGCCTTGTTTTTCATTTCATTTTGTCTGCCTCATTAAGACTTCATTGATATCGTGATTTGAGGGATGTGAGTATATTCATTTATTTTAGCTTTACTGAATTTGCAGATAGGAGGGATGTCTTTTGTGTTCGAGATCAACAATAGATACTTGAAGCAAAACTTGGGAAAATTTATTGACAAAATAAGAGAAAGGACAAACAAGCCCGACTATCAGCCGTGACTCAGTGAGAGTAGTTTGGTTCACCTTTGTTAGATAGATCAGTGTTCTCGTATGTGTAAGTTTTTGTTCGTCACATTGAAAATAATTTATTTGATTTTTTTTAAAAATTTATTTGATGTTGATGTAAAGTTTTTTTAGCATGTTGCTATTGAAACATCCAGTCCCGTTCAGGTACCCTACTGCACCGCCTTGTATATTGGTTTGGGAGGTATAAGATGCATCTTTGTTAAAACTACGGTCACTCACATATATTGCGATCTTTTGATAACGGCGAAAACGGAAAACTCTCTATGTGATAAAACATGATAATGTATTGCATAAAAAAGGGTACACTCTTATAATAAAGACTGAGATATATCATATGTTTTTTAGCCACCTTTTTATTGTAGAGTTAGTGATAAAGTAGATTAGTAATATGTGGTTTAAAATAAGTAATATACCGTGAATAAGTATAGTAAAAGGAAAGATTTATAGTTTATTAAAAATGAAAATGTGTTATTTGTATTGTACTTTACTAGTTTCGTTCCACGTTAATTGTCCAGTTTCAATTTTTTCGAAGTTAATAAATTTTTTAACTTAATCATGTATGATAAAAATTTAGGACAGAAGAAGTACATAAATAAAAGATGGAGTCTTAGAAGAGACTACCCTTAGACATACATAAAAGACTAATTATTATTAATTACACAATCAATCCAAATAAAAAGTTAGCTACTAAATTAATCAAACCCAACAGACTAATTATTATTAATTACACAATCAATCCAAATAAAAAGTTAGCTACTAAATTAATCAAACCCAACAGAAAGTTAGTAGGTGAGTCATTCTAAATGGGTTGATATATATTAATAAAACAAAAACCTAATCACCTAGAAACAAAATCCTCTCTTTAGAGAACTTTCTCTGTCGGAAAACACTCGATTTTGTCGGAAAATTTTGAACTTCCCGGAAAAAGCTCAAATTC
The DNA here is from genome assembly GCA_036897095.1 of Plantago elongata. Classification (NCBI taxonomy): domain Eukaryota; kingdom Viridiplantae; phylum Streptophyta; class Magnoliopsida; order Lamiales; family Plantaginaceae; genus Plantago; species Plantago elongata. The sequence goes on from JAYMSP010000055.1 coordinate 59,089, forward strand.
ACCGGAAATAACATCACAAAGGTATGAAAAGTTAGATCTCGGCCTAGTTTTTGTGAAATCGGTGATTATTTTGATGAATTTCATCTCGTATTCTCTTTTTTTTCTCTTGAAATCTATCCAAATTGATTGAACTACATAAAGGTATGACAAACTTGAAGCTCTTCTGATTTATTTGAAATCGGTGTTTATTATGATGATGTTTATATTTAGATCTGGTATCTTAATCAATTGTTGTTCAGATTCAAAACAGACTTGAAAAATCACGTACAACAGCGATAAAATGTTCTTGATTATATATGTAATGTTTTGGCTTATTTTGTGGCTTATATGTTGGATGTTCATAAAACAGAAAAATATAAATATATGCTCGAAAATTGGTGTTTCTATTAAGATTTTGTTATTTATGCATCGATCTACTTAAATTATGTTTGTATGCAAGTTTCAACAATGTTGTCATTCAAATGTTAATTGATTGAATAATTTTTTTCAAACAGCTCTGAAAAGTTACGTATAAATGTTATAGCTAATATTTGCAATGTTGTGGCTTATACATGTAATGTTATATATATGATATGTAGGATGTAATCCATGCAATAGTGTTAATAATATGTGTTATGTGTTGTCTACAATGTGTTACATTACTCGTGTAATGTTCTTTCCGTATGTCTGTAATGTTTTTGTAAATATACAGTGTGCAACTACACCAATGTGTTATGTGTTGTCTACGATGTTCTACGTTATTTGAATAATATTTTATATCTATCTCTGTAATTTTTTTGCGTAATGTGCATTGTATGATGTTACATCGATGTTCTATTTATTTTTTACAATGTTGTATGTTATATGCATAATGTTTTTTGACGTATCTTTGTAATGTTTTCGTAAATATGCAGTGTCACATTAATGGTTTTATGTAATGTTTACAATGTTCTACGTTACTAGTGTAATGTTCTTCTCGTATATATCTCTGTGACGTTCTTGACTAATCTCTATATGCTTTCGAATACATGCAATGTAAATGTTCTACATTATTTGTGTAATGTGCTATGTATTCAATGTTACTCACTCATACACGTGTAGTGTTTTACTTGCATTAATATCTCATGTGATATGTCTTATTTTATGATGTTTATTATATATATTACTAATGTTTTAAAATATATGAATAATATTTTGTTCAATGTTTCAGGTGATAAATGATTCCTCAATCACGCCAATATCGACTTCATTTACATCAAGTAAAACAATAAAAATCACTGAGATGTTTTGACATTGACTACACAAAAATTAAAGGTCAAAAAATAAAAATTTGGTAACAAATTCAAGCGGGAAAAGTAAAATCACTACTGAGTTTATGAGCATTTTGTTGTGATGAACATGTTGCCATGTTGTATTTGAAAATGAATGTCATACAATATTATTTGATTATTGAATATGACATGGTGTAATTGAATGTAACAAATGTTATGTTTTATATTAATGTTGTTCGTTATATATATAATGTTAATCCTTATCTTTGTGACGTTACTAATTATAATACCAACTTAACCCCAAATGTTCCTACTTGTATTGTCATTTTTTTACTTATACATTTAAAATGTTCATTCAATAATATGATTGACTATTGTAACTGAATATTGAATATGTCATAATGTAATGAAAGAATATATGCATGATGTTCATAGAAAATGTTTTTACTTATAATTTGAATGTTCTTCCTCATTTATGTAATGTTTTTAATTATATAAGTAATGTTTCTAACCAAAGCTAGTAAATTGACATGCTAAATGAATTGACCTGACTCAATGATCCGTTAAATGAATCAAACCGGCCTAGTGACCCGTAAAAATGTAAATGAGTGTGCTAAATTGCAAATAAATTCGTCTTTATTGTCTCTCTATACACATGATCTCTCCTAAAATTTTATGTAAATAAAATATGCATAGTTATTCATCATTTAACTTTGAGATTTTATTATTATTTTTTTTATCATTTCAATATCTCCCACCATATAAAAAAAGATAAAGTCTTAGAAAATGCAAAATTTTCTTAAAAGATAGGAAAATCTAGAGTTTTTAGGTTTTTCTTCAAGTTTCAAGTTTTAGCAGTCTGATCGTCAAGTTTTTTTTAAAAACCGCTTAAATAAAAAATTTCATTATACTTTTAATATCTTATGTTATGAATTTTAAGTTCTTAATAATGAAAATTACAGTTATTGTTTTATCGTAGTTTGTTAATGTTTTAAAAAATGATGTGATAATTTAATACCTCGGTATTGTATGTTTCAATCATAGTTTTAAGAGATGGCGTGATGTTTTTAAGAGTCTACATGATAGTTTTAAGATAGATTGTTAAGTGAGATTGTTATATCACATCAAGCAAGTCTAAAAAGTTCATGTATGCTATTAAAACATCATAAATAAGCTTAAAATAAGCAACTTGCAACATTAAATTAGGACATTATTACACAATGAAACATTATCATCAAAATGTTTAAAACATCTATTCTCATTTTTAAAAGAAATTAAAATAAACATTCATTCGTCGTTGTTTTTATGCAATTACAAACTAAATTGGTGAACTTCGACTTCCTGTGTTTTGTTACTTCAATACTGCAGTTACACATTTGAGAGACATATCATCAAACTCGATGTTATCATCAGTACTTGTTTAAAACATTCACTAACTGGATTAAAACCATAAGAACTCTTATTAAACTATTGTATTTGTGCTTCCAACGATTACAGAGTAGAAACATGCAACAAAAGCTTTAAAAAACAGCAACAATGATATTTCATTAAACAATAACAGTGCTTATTAAAATTATTACAATGTCTTTTAAAACTATAACAAACTAGAAACATACAACATACGCTAAAAATAATAAAAGTAATACTTATAACTATAACGACCTCTCTTAAAACAATAACAATTCCTCTTATAACTATAATAAAGTGGGAACATGCATCATAAGCTAAGAACAGTAACATGATACTGAAAACAATAACGGTGCTTTTTAAAACTAACTATAACATAACATTTATAAAAAAATGAAATATTAAACATTTCAAAACAAGCTAAAAAGAGTAACATTAATTCTTAAAAATACAACATATTAACTTAAAACTGTAGCAAGTAAATATATCATCTTAAATTAAAGACATTAACATGGATGCTTGAAATTATAATATAGACCCTTAAAATCATAACAATGCATTTTAAATATCAAAACAGTTTGTAAAAGAATATTATAAATATATCAACAAGAGCTAAAACAGTAACATTGTTGCTTCAAACTACAATTACATGTATTAACACTATGATACATGCGCTTATAACAATAACAAGGAGAAGCATCCTCAGAAACTAAAACAATAATATTTACACCTAAAACTATAACATAGCATCTTAAAACCATAACGAAGACTACTAAAACATTAACTACCAGCTTAAAATAATAGACACATAATAACCATGAATTTCATTGTACGAATTTTAGATTTGGACATAATAGATCATAAATATAACAAAAAATGAAAAAGAATGTCAAATTTCACTATCAGATAATATTTTAACCAAAAAAAGCGAGATGGATCTTTAACATAACGAAAGATGCAAGCCTCTTAAAACAGTAATAGTGTCTTTTAAAACTATAATATTCAACTTAAACAATAACTATGCAATACACGGAGTAAACATGGATTCACTGTACGATTTTTCAGATCTAATTTCAGATCTGAAAATACAAGATCATAACATTAATTAAAAGAACGAAAAAGAAGGTGAAATTTCACTTTAAGTTGATATTATAACCAAAAAAAACGAGATGAATGTATGACATATTGAATGATACAACTATAACATAAACAATTACCTATCATACAACAAATCAAATTCATAAATACTAAAAAAATCATGAAACAGTAAATATGATTAAATTTTTTACTTGATTTGTGTTATTTTCACATTCGCCAAAAGCTAGGATTTGAACAAGAGGTCTTGGTTATGATCTACAGCTTCTGAAAGTGTTGGATCGATGCGGTGGAGATCCGGTGGAATGTTGGCCGGAGTAAATCTCACGAGGAATGAAGAAGTGAAGGGAAAAAAACACATTACATCATTTGGTAGGTGTATTATGTGGATTTAAAATCTGATTTATTTATATGTATTTATAGGAGATTTGAATCGATTTTTAATATTAAACTGAATTTTTCTAATCTATAGAAAATTCTTAAATTATAGTATACTTAATCTATAAAAATGTCAAAAATCAACAAAGTTTAATACTTTAACAAAAGAATAATAATATTAATATTGTTATACGTAAAAACCGGCCGGGGAAGAAATCAGATATGACAAATTTCAAATTAAATCAATACCGCCACGTGGGCAGGCAAACGCTCTCAGATATGACCGTTGCAGCATTTCAATTTGTGACCCAATTTATAAACTACAAACCCAAAAGCTTTCTTATCATACGAACATTTTCTCTCTCAGCAATTCAAACTCTCACAAATTTTCTCTCGCTCACACACCACACATTCTGAGCGTGTGAGTGCGTGTTTCTCTCCAATGGCGATCGCGACGGAGTCTCAACAGGACAATCACAAGGTATACACTAAAACCCTAGCCTTTTGTTTCGAACGACTTATTTTTAGGAATTTTGGATTCGTATATGGTCGATTGGTTAATTAATGAATGTTCTTGAGGTGTTTGTGCCTTGGTATGATTTGTTTTCGGTTTTTAGCGTTTTCTGTGCAATAGTGTTCGATCGTGAATATTGGTGTTCTTTAGCAGTTGGTTGAATTGTGCTTCTTTGATTTCGTGATTGATCAAATGTGACTTGGACGAATTCTGTTTACCAATGCGTAATATTGCAGAATCTCGAGCTGAATTAGGTTTTATTTTTGGAGAAATCGGATAGAGGATTGGGATTAATTCTCAAAAGTATAAAAGTTTGTCTGTTTTGCAGAAAAATACGTGATCACCACTTATTATACTTCTGTATTTTATCTGGCCGAGTTTACTTGCATGTCAATGAATAAGCTGGTACAGCTCAAGGATCGAATTGTGTAGATAATAATAGTCCAGAGTTCGCCTTCTGCTTTGCTGTAGATAGTTAAAAATGGGGAATCATACTCATTTACACATTTCTGTTGGATCCAAGGTCAAATAGATGATATAGGTCCAGATCCAAGGTTTGACTCCTTTTTTCCAATAATAGTCGAAACGCATGATCAGTCAGTCAGTACTAGGTCCAGAGTCCGACTTATTTTGCTGTTGCTTGTTGAAATGGAGGTTTGATGTGCGTTTTAGACTCTAAACAATATAGATTTTTGGAGAGTCTTTGTAGTGAAGCATGTTACGGTTTGGCGCTAGCAAAGCTTAGTTGTTTATTCATCTGTTGCTATATCTCAATATGCTTGCATGCTTAATCATACCTGTCTGTGGTTTGATAGGTGGAGGGAGCAGCTGCAGAAAAGAAGAGGTGGACTCTGAACGACTTTGATATTGGAAAGCCTCTTGGTCGGGGAAAGTTTGGGCATGTATATCTTGCGAAGGAGAAGAGGGTTAGTTTTCTTCATTAAGCATTTTGTTTGGATGGTATAGATTTGGTGATGACTGATGACATTAATCTTCTATTTTATGCAGAGTAACCACATTGTTGCACTGAAAGTTCTGTTCAAGAGCCAGCTGAAGCAATCACAGGTTGAGCATCAGCTTCGCCGGGAAGTTGAAATCCAGAGCCATCTTCGTCATCCTAACATATTGCGTCTCTATGGATATTTCTATGATCAGGTTAAGATAATCATATTTTTTCAATGTCAGATGATTATAAACATGTTCAAGCCATAAATCTGTGTTACTTTCATTGACTGCAGAAACGGGTTTACTTGATATTGGAATTTGCTGCTAAAGGAGAACTCTATAAAGAGTTGCAGAAGTCCAAGTATTTTAGCGAACGGCGGTCTGCTACTGTGAGTTCCCTTTTAGGACTACTCTTACCCGCTTATTAAGTAAAAAACAACAACTGCACATTTTATATGCTTGATAATGAGAATGCTGCTGCTAATGTGTTTATATGTTGGAAATGGAACAGTACGTTGCATCATTGGCTCGGGCACTCATCTATTGCCATGGGAAACATGTAATACACAGGGATATTAAACCAGAGAATCTTTTGGTTGGAGCTCAGGTACTTCACAGGCTTTTTCTTTTGCCTCGGTATCCCATAATCTCATTCATTGATTCATATTTTCTAACCATTGTGTTATATCATCAGGGTGAACTAAAAATAGCTGATTTTGGTTGGTCGGTCCACACATTCAACCGCAGGCGGACCATGTGTGGCACTCTTGATTATCTTCCACCTGAGATGGGTATGATTTTCGTATCTGAAACACTATTGTTAATATTTGAATTTAACAGTCAATTGGAAACTATCGTTAAGCATTGTAGATGCTTAATTTAAAATTTAACTGTAGATGCTTAGGTATGTGAAGTAGATGCTTAGGTTCTTCATAAACAGCGTAGCTTTTGGGCTGTATTGCCACTATGATTGCTAACATCGTTTTGCTGGCTTTGTAGTGGAGAGTGTTGAGCATGATGCTAATGTTGACATATGGAGTCTCGGTGTATTGTGTTATGAATTTCTCTATGGCGTACCACCCTTTGAGGCAAAAGAGCATTCAGATACATATAGAAGGTAATGTGCAAGTGATCTGATCTATATAGTTTTCTCTCTTCTCTCTCAATATACTCAATATCCTCTGGCAATTGTGTGTTTGCAGGATCGTTCAGGTAGATCTGAAATTCCCTCCAAAGCCTATTATTTCATCTTCTGCAAAGGATCTGATAAGTCAGGTAAAATATCACCTCTATGCTCTCCTCTTAGTTTGAGCATTACTTAGTGTTTTAACTTTTTTGTGTTTCTTTTTTTATTGCAAACAGATGCTTGTCAAGGATTCTGCAAAGCGTCTGCCACTGCATAAGCTCTTGGAGCATCCTTGGATTGTACAGAATGCAGATCCATCTGGTGTATACAGGGGCTAGCTAGGCCACCTAATTCTAACCGCGCCTTGTAACGCTTTTACAATAATTGAAGTCCGAAGAATTCCCAGTATTTTTCTCTGTTGTATATCTAGAACAAATATTCTTTTATTTTATGTTTCTCTGAGAGGCGGAAAAAAGATGGCAGATGTAGCTTGTAATGTAAAATTCCTTCTATAGACAGTCCAGTCCGCCCACCATTTCAGTTGACTTATGAACAAACACATTCACTACAGAAGTATACTTGGAATTTTCAAGAGTACACAAAAATAATGAGAGGAAAATTAATACTTAGAAACTAGAACAGAACTACAATATTTGTTATCGAAAACTGAAATAGAATTATTTAAGCTGTAAGAAGTAGCAACGTGATATGAATAGTAACATACTATCGTCAGATATTGCATCACATTAACGAAAAGCGCTGAGTTCGAAAAATGGATCATGGGTTCCATAAAATGAGAAACTACAAAACAAACACACACCATTTTAACAATGTACAGTAGAACAAAAACTAATGTTCAATGGATTGGAAGGGTCTACATACTCTGCATAATTTATTAGGATAAAAATGTAGTAGAATTCCTTGATCAGCCTATCCTTCAATTAACTGGCCAGTCAAGGAAATTACATAACTTATGTGAAGCACAGTTGATAGCCCATTGAACGAAATACGTACAGAGCAAACACATTTTGGGTTTTTGCGTTTATCTCTAATTCACTGCCCCCAGCTGAGGCACCTTAACAGATCGGAAAATTTGATACATGTTCCTACATGATCGCCATTAATCCAATATTATAGTACATGTCTCCCGCATTTGATTGATCAATTTTTGTGTAACTCATACAAACACGAGGACTAGACAATTTTCATTCAACCTTGGAGCCCAAATTACCTAAGTTCTGACACCTCCCATCATCCAACAGTGGCGTTGAAGGCGGCATTTCGTCTCTGGCTGCAGCAGCATCTTTGGGGCTCAAGAAGCTAGGTTGATTAGTTGAAGACAGGAGCCTCGCCCACATCCTGTCAGTTATCACCACCTTGTTTTGCTTTTCAGTGATACGCTGCACAAAGAATCAGATAAACTTATATCACGCACACAATAACCACTTATCAAATAGTATAAAGAAACCCAAGCATCCGGAAGCCGGAAAGCACACACAAACACCTTTCTTTTTTTTGGGGTGGGTTGGGGCGTGTGTGTGTGCAACTAAACTAGATCAGGTTTCAATGGATCCCGCCTTGTCTAAACAAAATTATTCGTAGTGACTGACTACTGAAACAGATCATGTGAATCTCAGGGCAATTTTCAAGGGTTGTGGTAATATTCACATTGCGTATGGCTTTTGACTGAAAGCAAGTGAACCCTCAGCAACTAGAAAATTACATTGAATAGCCAACATTGTATCCAAATAAATGAAACCTCAATAACAAGAAAACCACATTCATTTGCATAACTTACATTGAATGGAATGAATGTATGGCGACCATTAACTAGCCCACTAGTGAAGCCTGTGAAACCTGCCATTGCTCCATGAACAGCACTTTGAGCAAGCAGCGTGCAATACACGTTATCAGATGCATTGCTAGGAATGGCACGAATCATATATGTTGGATCTGGTAAAAAGCTGGGTGAGTTTGTTGTTCAAGAAGTAGGATTAACAGTTCAATCAAAGTGTACTGACCTATGTATTTTAGAGTAATAGGAATTTTCCCCTCCCTTGAAAAGTATCCCTGCAAAACCACACAAGTGATAATGAAGAATGTTGTTAGCTTCTGGTACCTCATTTTGCAATTTCAAAGACATCCATTTTTAACAACTACATGCATGTGCAAATGCGAGCATGTGTGCGTAACATATCATAACCCATACCTTTATTTTCTGAGAGATCCACAACCCAACATCTTGAAGTAACTTATTCCCTGATGCATCTTGTTCAGATTTAGAATCAAGAAGCTCTTGTCCTGCTCCTTCAGCAATGACTATGACCATGTGCCCATTTTCTTTAAGCCTTTTATCAATATATTCATAAAGACCACCTTCACCTTCGAGGAAAAAAGGTGACTCCGGTATCAAGCAGCAGTCAACATCTCGGCTAGCTAGAGTAGCATACATTGCAATAAATCCTGGACAAGTAGTTCAAAGGATTAGAGTACATAAAAATTATCAATAAAAAAGTAGAAATTATATTTCACTTGGTATCCACATTTTTGTTTGTGTCTTGCAAGAGTTATTGCTTCGAACCCCAAAATTTTACATTTTATTACTCTTAATTCTTAAAAACCATTATTATTAGGCCCAAATAAATCAATCTCAGCCCCACGATTGAATAAAGTTAACTTGAGCACAAATGTGGTTTTAACTTTTTATGATGTTAGCTTTAAATTTTAGGCAGAGTAAATCCGTCCACTTGATAATGGCTCAAGCTAACTACTATTAAGTTGGTGAATAAGAGAGAAAGTTCATCTTACCACTATAGCGGCCCATTAGTTTCACAACACCAATTCCATTTTCTGCACTTTCAGCTTCAACATGTGCAGCATTAATGGCACGCTGTGCCTCCTCCACAGCAGTGTCAAAACCAAATGACCTGTCAATAACCTGATAACAGAAGCAGCAATTCAGAAATGAAACCTGTAGCAGAAATGGACATCTGTGCTCTAACAAATGAAATGCATAAATGATAACAGATGAAAGCGGGGGCTTGTGATAAATGATGGGGTCTTCCATGCACCAACAAGTTTTGCAGAGGGAATTTGAATTTTCACAGAATGCCTTCACATTTGTTATTTGAAACTTGGTTGTATCTGAGGATATTGATATAATTAATCTTGAATGAAAAGCTGCAAGTTTTTATAAAATAGTACACCGTTAGTCAATGATCTAACTGTTTGGCAGGTGATTAAAATTATGAATACCATGTTAAGATAGATGTTTTTAGTCAGGTTTTGGTTGATTTAAATGGGCTGAATTTATATTTGCTACACAATATTGTTGAGTATTAGAGAAACAAGCAGCGAATAATAATCATCCCTACAACAAAGAGCTCTACTATAGGTACCGGAATGTCATTGTCAATTGTCTTGGGGATCCCAGCAACTACAACCTTTAGACCCCGCTTTCTGATTTCCTGCAAAACATAATATAAGTTATGGAGATGCCTCAGAGTTCCACCTTGTGTTATCATAAAACAGAAGGTTGCGTTGATGCTTTTGTAAGAAAAAGGCATACAAGTCAATACAAAGCCTGATCAACCTGATCAGATCAGTCAACTACAAGGTATGGTATAAATTTGAGCAAGCCATTGTAAGGTGTTCCATAATGGTGTTCTAAAAGATGGAAATTTTCGCTAACACTGGTACCTCATAAATAACGGATGCCCCTTTCTGAGTACCGTCACCTCCTATTATATAAACCTGAGATAGAGATACTATTCATCAGTAAAATTCTAAGAGACAGCAAACCATTTAGGATAAGTGGCATGTGATTCTCCTTACAAAATTATAACCCCACTTACCTGATTAATGCCACGGTCCTGAATGCTGTCAACAATCTTCATGGTATCATGGCCACCTCGAGAAGTTCCCAAAATTGTCCCACCACGCTTATGTATGTCATTGACGATCTTAGGCGTCAGTTGAATGGTATTCTTTGCGTAAAAACCTCTATAACCACCCTAAGTGAGAACATGTCACCATTAGGAGACAAAACACACAACAGTAGTAGCATTATCACGAATTACATCAGAAAACATGAAATCAGGGACTTCTTCAATCAGCGTCGTTGATAACAGTAAAGTTTTCAACTTCAGATTAAACAAAACCAAATAATATCCCTTATAAGAAAGGAAAAAGAATCAATTAATTTTTAACATGTTCTGTATTTTTCTGGAAAAGAAAACCAAAATGCCCCGCAGGAATTGACCAGATGCCACAGCACGGATATTATATATTTATATGGTGAAAATTGTCGCTCTAAAAGCCAGAGATCACGCTTAACTATAAAGATAATACAACTTACATCGATTCCAAGAACTTTGCTGACCCCATACATATAATCCAGACTGTGTACAATTTCCCTGATCACAGTGTTCAGACCGGGACATAAACCCCCACATGTCACAATACAAGCACTCACCTCATCCGATGCAAAACAGACCTGCCCAGCATAGATTCATTTTCATCCAACTAGAAGATTTGTAATTTTCAATGGGTTAATCACTATATAAAGGAGGACAAACCTTTTGACGGGGTCCAGCCCGTCGAAAATGTACTCCTCTTGGGGTGTCCTTATGAACTACGATCTGTAAATGGAGACAAACTAGCTAAACTGAAAAGTGCCATTCCAAACAAACAAAAGAAAGAAAGACAGTCGTAAGGTAATGAAAAAATAATTGTACTAGTGTCAAATTGTTGATCAGGCTTTTGTAGTAAAAGTAAATTAAAGTAGTAGTCGCACAAGAAAATAAACAGAAACATAAGCTAGCTAACAGGCATGCATGTTCAAACAAATTGAACTTGAAAACAGGGAGAATGCTCTTAGATCTAGAAACTACAAATTAAAAATAGAGTAACACATTAAAAACACCATTCGAAGCATTAATGGAAATGAGTATATCTTGTATACCCCCTGTGTCCCAATCTCAACTTCACGTTCATTATTGCAAGGTATTTTTTAAAATTAATTAAAAATAGATCAAGATTTCGAAATAAATTGGTGGCTACTATTTTATGTGAGGTATGAAATTAATAATGAGAATTTAAATTTGTCTCTTAAAAACATCATATTTTTATAATGACAATTGATTATTTAGATCAGTCTATTTACTTTCGGGAAGCATCTTAATAGTGTCACTTGCAGCATATGACTCCAAAGAAAACACGCCGCCTTTTCAGCAACAAACAGTTTATGTGTGTGCACCATAATTAACCACGATTCATAGCCTGTTGTTGTGCATTGCCAGGGTGTAGTTTTATGAACCTCCCGCTAAAAAGATGGTGTAATAAGTACAGAATTGATTGAAACCTTGACCAAAGATTGAGACCCGTTGTAGTCTCACCTTTTGGGGAATACTATCATCCATGTCAACAAAGTACTGCCTGAAATTAAATGATCAGAGTCACAAATGTGTAAAAAATATGAAATTCCTTGAAAGAAATATAACAAAGAAATGACACTCACTTAACAACTGAATATGCAGGATTGGAGCGTAGCGGATTGGGATAACTCTGCAAACAGAAAACAGCAGCAACATAAATAATCTCACGGAAAACAGCAGCCCCGTAAGCAAATCTCACTGGCTCTGTATAAAAATGCTCAGACCATACATAGCCTTGAGATCAAATTCAAGAAAATTTGGCATCAAACTTAACATCCTTTTCTTGTACTCTAAGGATATTGGTAATGTATCGAACTTAACAATTTGAAATTGTCAGAAGAAGTAAAAATGGAAATGATAAAAAAAAAGAAAAAAAAATGAATCTCAAGATTCTCAACATCATAGTTAACGAAGCACTAACAGGATAGACTGGGCCAACAGGCAGGTTGTTAGAAATAATGTTTATACTGGTACCATCTGGTAGTTGAATGCAGGAGCCAATGTATTTTTGTACAAATACGTAGCAAACGCACAGTTGCATACATTGATAAAAAGAAGGAGAAGAAAAAGGCTACACTATAAGCAAGGTTAGAGAGTTAGATATTACAGTGCCCCATAGACATATGCATGTACGTCAACAATTACAGAAGACCGTGAGAGAAACGATCTTAAGATGATAAATATAACACATTGTTATAGAAAGTGCATCTATGGTAGAGCTAGATGGCGGTCAACTTAATCACCGGTTATTAGGCTTCACTGCACTTTGGAAGGAGCGCCAACTCTATGTAATAGGTATTTGTTATGGTGAGACAGAACAAATAATACCTATTTCCTCAAATGATCTTTCGACTCTTCAGTCTTCTCCAACCGTACCTTCGTAATTTTCTAATCCAGTTCCTACATAACAAAATTTTAACATACCTCCCATTCGTGATCCAATAGCATGACTGCTAAACCGCACTAAACTCATAACTACCTATCTCAATTATTACCTGTGACATGAATCTAAATCACATACACCATGCCATTGAACAAACAGCTCTCACAGACAATTAGTACTACTAAACTAGAGCTTCTGGCTGAATCAGCCTCTCTAAGTTCATTGATCCAACCACTTGCCAGCTCGACTAAATTCAATTTAACACTCGTCAATCAAATCGAGATCATTCCGCTCATAGACGGCGACAGATTAGGTCGTCAGTCCGAAACAGTAACCAGGCAACACTTGTACATAAACAATTCGAGTGAAGCAAAAGCACACAAATAAACGATCACGGGAAACTATCCACACAAATGAGGCATAAAGTAAAGTATTAGCAAATCGCGAATAAAAAGCATACACAGAGATCGGGAATGTAATCGGAGAAATGAGGCACATCTTCGAGGACATAGCCGTACTCTCCATTGGAGACCTTCATCTGAATATTCTCGCTCTGGTTCTCCATCTTCTTCCAAATCAACAGGTGCGAAAAATTCTTTGCGATAATGGGGAAAGAGAATATATATAAATGGTGAAGTAATAAATTAGTGCTACTAGTATTTTCAATTTTTTGAGTAGTACTATTACGTGTGAATATGGAGATTGAAAGGGAGAAAGAGTAATCAAATTGATTTACTAATAAATGATCGGTGGAAAGTGAGATGAGATTCCGAGCTTTTAGTGTAACATTTGCAGATTCCCGGTTATTTTTTGGGGAAATATATAATGGTAGTATTAATAATTAGTAGTGTATAATAATTTGAAGCCAGTTGATTCAGTAAAACAAGTGGCGCCATGACGCCATCTCACACATTTCCAGTATTTTAAATAGATCACCGAATCCCTTTTCTTTTTTTTTTCCTATGTCAAACAATAATATTAGATAATTTTAAACGGTTTGATATATAAATTAAGTTGAACTATTTAATTTCGAATTGAATTTTATGTGTGTTTTTTATATAAAAATGCAACGGAGTTGAATCATAATTCTATGACAAACAAGCATTCATTAGCGGTGACAATCCAACGAGAAAATAAGTACGATTATTCAGGTAAAATAATAGTACTGAACGATCAAGTTGGATAAAAGTTCCAAACCTTATCCCGCCAAAAGTCCTTGGAACAAGCAAGGTTTGCAATTTGATTGTTGCTCTATTTTGTTCCCGGTACACAAAGAGACTTTTAAACCGTGAAACTTCTTCTTCATCTCAAGGATGTCTTCAACCAAGTAGATATAGTGTTGCCAGTGCATACATTGTCATAACTGTTCATCGACGAATGTCAACGAATTTACAAAATTATTAATGACATTAACTAGAATGTAAGGGCGATAATTGGTATCCGGTTGCTTCCATACAACTTCATCACGACAACAATAAATTTTGAAGGATAATAGTATGTATAACATATAAATTCAGAGATAAACATCCATTTTATCAACATCTATATTTTATCACATTACAAAAATTATATTTTGTCAATATACGTGCTTTATTTAGTGCACGAGTAGATGCGTTGATTATATAAGTTTATTTTCATATAAATTATCTAAAGATTGTTTTTGTGGAGATTTTGTGATTCGAGGATAGATTTATTTATCATATGATTAACTAGTTTATAAATTATAAGTTACATGAGTACTTTAACCATGGAGATAAATGTATACTAGTATGCAAACATTTTATCGTTATATGATAATTTATATGCACAATTTAAATTTAAATTTAAATTTTATTTATTTTGTATTTCTTAATATTACAAGTACCACTATATTTTATCAGTATGGTAGTTTTTAATTCTCATAACAAGCTAGTTCATGAAATGGACTTGGACCGTAGGGACCGTTGGACAATACTTGATGAACCAAATGGAAAATCAGAAAATTATTCCATGACGAAATAAGTAATGCCTTTAGCAAATTGCAGTAAAATGGCATTTGTTCCTGGCTAATTACATTATAGACATGCCACTAAAGCAGAAAATCTTGCTTAAAAAGATCTTGTACTAATACACAATGACTAATGATTAAAGTATTACGGAATAGGTGACTACTAACTACTTTTAGAAAGCGGAGTTATATTATCTATCGCAGCTTGTTTATGGGCCTCATTTCCAAGCTCGGCTGGTTTTGGTACTGGTTTTTGAGTTGTGGTGGTTTATGGTTTTCTACAATTTGAGCTAGGTACGAGGAATGTCGTTTTGAGATGGACTCGTTTATCGGCCTTGTTAGTTAAGGACCAGATTCTTCTCAATTTTTTTGAACCAGTCATTGCATAGCTTTATATCCGTTTGTTTCTACTTACCTTTTCTATTTTCTCAAAAAAAAAAAATTCCTTATTTAAATTTAAACAAAGAAAAGAAAAATGATTTTGAATGTACCTTTTATCATGATATTTCTTTACTCTAGTTTTGATAAAAGTATATCTTAAATATACATGCTTTATATTGTGGAGTTCTTTAATCGCATTTATTATATCATCATTTATATGAATATAATATATATTACATTAAACTAACAAAATGAGAATTCGTATACAGGACTTAAACCAACCCATAACTTAGGGTTATTTCACTCCAATTTAAACAATTCCTTCACCTTTCATATGTCCATGATGCAATTTTCCACTCACTTATAAAATTAAAATTATAAAGTAGGAAAGGAATGGGCCAAAGAGAGGAATAGAAAACATCAAAGCCACATCTGAAAATGAAAATGAGGTAACCTACTACTGTCAGAGTTGATTTTAACGTGCTCCAGCTCCATCTCTTTATTTTCTCCCCTCCTCCTCCGTCCATCTGCCATCGCCACCGTAGCACCGCCGGTCCGCTGGTCTCCACCGGTTGCTGCCACCTCCAGTCATCAGTGCTGATAAATCAATACATTCCTCTCTTTCTCTAGGTAAAATGACAATCTATATGCCTTGTCTAGTTATCTTTTATCTGTAGCACTTACTACTCAATTTACATCTCTGATGCTGAACTTTCTATTTTCTGTTGACTCCTCGACTTGTTTTCAACATTCGGTTGATTTAGGAGAGTACGGTCAAATCATGTAAGTGTGAAAGAGGACTGATTAGGAATTTAGAATGATGAAACTTGCAATTTCGAGTTATTTAGAATCAGCTGCTCTATTTGAGTACAGTGTCGAATTCTGGTGCAGCGAGGATTGAATGAGTCCTGAACTCCTGATATTTGGGAGTTTTTGTTTTTAGGTATTAGGTATTGAATGTGGCCTGTAAAACTGGGTAGGTAATTCAGATGAAATTATGAGATTCTAATTTCTAGCTGTATTATAGATTGATGAAAATGTAAAATCAAGGAGTTAATCTTACTTGAAGATATCGGCCGGGCAGTGTAATTTAAGCTGGCTCTGGTTGATGTTTTCTACATTCCTATAGCTTTTCAGACTTAGCTTTTGGAATTTGTAGCACTTCCTTTGTGCATAATTTGATTAGTATTGTTCAAATGTAGGTGTGGTACACCAGAAGTTTAGTATTTTAAACGAACTTAGATCACTATGAAGCAAAGAGCCAATGGGAAGTCTCAGAATAACCGGGGAGAGGGACCGAACTGGATTATAATTGCAGGTGGCGCTTTGCTGAGTACATTATCAGTTCGCCTGGGTTATAAGCTGAAGGAGGTCCTTGATAAACAAGCAAACAGTAGCAACCAGAGTGTAGAAGGTATGTAACATGTACTATACTTTCTATATAGCATCTGTTCCTGTTGAAAGTTTGTTCCAGTGCAGCGAATGGAAAATCTTCTAGTCCAATTAAACTGGCAAGCTGTCACATTCTTCCCATAGATAGTTTGGATTCTCCACACAGCTTAGTTATAAATTTAGCGCCACTAGTCACTAGATAGGATTTAGGAACCGAAGATCACATCTTGAATAAAATCTTAGTATTACCATTGTGTGTTAATTTAAAATGATTTATTAATGTGATAGGAATTAGGAACCAGAGATCACATCTCTTGACTATGTCTGCCAGGCCTTATGGTTTGGAATGAGGCACATGCCTCAAACTCTTTGTTTTAAATTCATGCAGCCCCATTTCTTAAGTGATGTGGTTGATTGTTAGTCATAAGTTCTACAATTTACTCATATAGACTCGGTCAGAATCTTCCTTGTCATACTATGGTGCGGTAGTGAAACTTTTTGGCAATGGTAGTGTTACCTGCAAACAAGTGGTTGGTGGTGGAAATTTCACTACCGTATTAGGTAGTAAAGTACTACCAATACCACAATTGATAGAGCAAGGCTGAAGTGGGCTTACGCTGAACCAGTTCGTCAATGAAATTTATGATTTCATGAAAATTATATGATGTCTCAGTGAACATTAGCTGGTTGTTTTGCCCTTCTACAGACTTGCATAACTGGCATGTGATTGCCAAGTAAATTTATTATGTCCATTTGTATTAATTTTATTTAATTTGTTATCAAACAGGACCCCGGAATGTAGAGGAAATTAAACAGTATTGCAATGGGCAGATGATTAATGAACCTGAAATGGCTCTTCCACTGGCAACTGTCCCATCTAACGAGTGCAGCAAAGAAAACGGTGTTATGTGGTCACATTCTCCTGACCGTCTTGAGCTGCCCCAGAAGCCCTCCCATAATTCAAACAACTCCGAATCTCCATGTGTTTCTGAGTCTGGTTCCGACATATTCACCAAGCGAGAAGTCATACAAAAATTGAGGCAACAGATAAAAAGACGAGATGATATGATATTGGAAATGCAGGATCAGATTGCCGACCTCCAGGGTTCCATTACTGCACATCTTTCACATTCTTCCCATCTGCAATCTTTACTGGATGCAGCTAACGGAGACTTGTTTGGTTCAGAGCTGGAAATTCAGCGATTAAGGAAGGTGATCGCTGACCAATGTGCTGGACACATCAACTCTAATGACAGTTCACCTAAAGTTCTTGTTTGGCCAGTGGACACAAGGAATGGAACTCATGCATATGCAAATGGGCATCATGAAGTTGAAAGCAATGGAGACTGTTTAGATGTAGCACCCAGGGGTGGTGAGAAGATTGAGAAGTTGAAGAAGTATATTAATGAGTTAAAAGAAGTAATTGAAGGAAAAGACTACTTGTTACAAAACTATAAGGAACAGAAAACTGAGCTTTCACTCAAGATTAAGGAGTTGCAGCTGAAATTGGATTCTCAACTTCCAAATATATTGTAGGCAGATTTAGTTTCTTGTGAATCCTCGTGGTTTCCATCCTTCTCTTTCTCAATCTAAAGTCGTTGATTTTTGGAACCCATGGGGATTTTTTAATTTTGTTTCATGTGAAATGTGAATAATGTGATGGGAGTGAGATGTTGATAAGTTTGAAGCTTCAACATATGCTAGTTTACAAGGGTTTTGAGCATGGCAAGATGTGTATTATTGGAGTTTACAACGCATCATGTTTAGACATGAATACGGTTTGTTAGACCCCATTAGTATCACCGCTCACTGTACATGAACTCCGCCAGATATAGTGGGTGGTGATAGTGATACTGCTAGTAACACCCAACAAACAAATTTACAGCGTCTAGTTTCTAAAGATCATGTCCTTTTCACCGGTGGAGTCCTGTTAGGCTGTTATTGTGACAAATGACAACGTTTGCATGTGATAGTTCGAGTTCATAAAAAAGGTGTACATGAATAATTGGGGAGTGTAATGGACAGGGATTTATGGGGTGTCAATTGTTGGAGATAGGTAGTAATGGTTATGGACTTCTGGTGCTTTTGCGATTGACTGATTAGCTAGCCACGAGAATATTGGTTTGCTTGTTCGTGAACAGATTCTGCTCAACAAATTGGAACAAATCATGACTAAATTTTGTGTGATAAATATTAGGGTGTGATTTTTTGGATCAGAGATTTATTCCATTTGTTTTCTACGTTTCTTTTTCTTTTCTATTTTTATTTTTCGATTTATAAATTAACTTTTATTTTATATATATCTTTGAAAATTTTAAATACACCACATACATTATTCACACATATATAGATGGCTAAAACAGATTCAAAGTTGACCGATATAACCAAGAAAATTCATTTATTTACCCTTTATATATTTTACTTCATTCCATTATTGATATTCCATTTAGAGTTATAATGCTTGCATTGGTTATGAATTATTTCTAAAAGTATGAATAAGATGAAAGAAAAAAGATTGTGCTGGAGTATTAAAATATTATTTTTTCGTTATCATTTTATTATATTTTTTATCGTTTAGTTTGTAAGCAATTTATGATTAAATTAAAAAAAAATCTTCTTAAAAATATTTTAAAATAAAACTCTCCCCGTTCCATTAGAATTGAAATAAATTTTATTTTGGGCGTCCCATTAAAGTGAAATAATTTTCAATGTATGGAAATAATCCACAACACAACTCATTTTTAACAATACATTATTGGTTTATATGTACTTTTCTATCTCAAACTCATTCTTAACCATATACCATATATTTTTCTTAAAAAATATACATATGAGAAATGTTTCGTTATAATGGGGCGGAGGGAGCGTAGCATTATATGTTTAAATCCATTAAACTATATGTAATGTGAAATCAATAAAAGCATAAGGGTCTTTATAGTGAGATGATAGTCGTAGTACTTGTTAAAATGAGATAGTAGTCATACAACCATTAAAATTTAATCTCAGCTGTTAATTTTATGTATGAATACTCTTACTATGTACGACCAATCAAAAGTAATTATATTGGTTAAATTACAAATCTAACCCCCCACTTACAACAATGACCTGGTGTAAATAAATCCTCAAATTCATTAAACATGAATTTTAATTTCCAAAATCTAAACGTCATTAGTTAACAAAATGAACACATAAGTACATTTTGAGTATTTTTTTCTCCATATTTTTGTTGTCAGACTTTGGTATTTTGTTTTACTTGCCAAAAATGAATCATCTTTCTACTAAAACAAAAATTAGTACATTCATGTCCTACCCAAAACGTCTTCTTCATATGTTCATCACTCATCAGTCTTCATTCATCTGTAAGACACAATTTTTTTTACCCAATTCATTTTAAGAACTCTAATTCTTCAATTCAAGAACACTTTCCTCAATTATAAGATTCTAACCACTAATCTCTGTCATCCACACATCTAATAGTAGTTCCTCAGGACATTAATCAATCTATTAACCCAGATTTCTACAAGACTCGAATTTTGGAGGGGGTGCTCTTCATTCGACGAAGATTTGGCTCCATTCATGTGATTTTCATTCGACATTATATCACCTGAAAATTCATGTCCAGTCAATGGAGATTGGAGAAAGAGTTTCTATGTCACAGTTCACGCCCACCAATTGAACAGCACAAGAAAATGGAAGAGTGGTTTGAATGAAGGGAAGAAATGAAATGGGTAATATCTTCCTCAGTAAGATGGACCGATGGAGTGAAAATTTAGGCGCAGAAGAAAGTAAATAAATTATAATTTTATTGAAAGGAAAATAATGGTAATTAACATTTGAATTTTGTCCCCAAAATACAATTATATAAAAATAAACAATAAAAGATTATAATTAATAAATAACTTATATTATCTTATTTTAATTATTATATACGATTACTATTTTACCGTAGAAATACCCTAAAAACATTCATAATTCATATATTTGAGGGCGTGGTGCTGTGGTCGCATATTGCACTTTTAGCTTTAAATGTATATCTGCAAAATCCCACCTCTCAGTGTCGCTTTTCTATGGTCAAGCAAATCCGGTTAAGAAATAAGAAAAGAAACAGAATTGGGCGAAAAAGTGGAGTGGAAAACGAGTAAACAACAAACGAAAATCTACTGTGTCATGTAAACTGCTAAGTATAGGAAAAAGCCCTAACTTCATTTCTCCTCCCTCCCGCCTCTCATCGCCACCGTTCTCCGCCTGGTCTGTGCCACCTCCGGTCATCAGCTTTGCAAATCCAAAGAGTTCTATATTTCTCCAGGTAAATTCACAAAATCGATGCCTTGTCGTTAGCATTTACTACTCAATATCTATGATCTTTGCCTAGTTCTCTGCATTCCGTTTTATTATGAGCTTCTGGTCTAATCACCTACCTTTATGTTTGAAAGAGGATTACTTAGAATGATGAACTTCATATACATACTTGCAATTTGACCATCCTGCTTTTAGTGTGGCTTAGAATCAGCTGTTTTTTTCTCAGTTTTGGTGTCTGATTCTGGTGAAGCGAAACTCAGTGTCTCGTAATGTTTGGTTGTTACTATTTTTAGGTACTGAAAGTGGCCGGTGAAAATTGAGTAGGTAGATGAGATGGAAATTCAGTATTTCAGAATGTTGTAAATGATTAATGAGAATTATAGACTTTAAAATCTGTTTCGATATGCATTTAATGTTGCTTTACGATTTGCTCCTTGATTTCATGGCTTTCATTGTGATGCTCATCCGTGCTTCTGTTTCCTATAGTCTCAGCATTGAGTTTTGGAATTTGTAGCACACTAGCACTTCTAAATGGTTATTGTTATCAATAGAAGTTGTCTGAGTATGGAGTATATCTTCATTACCTTTCGGTTGTGACTTGTGAGTATTTGTTCAGCATTTACCTAATGTAGGCTTTGCGTGGATGTATTAGAAATTCTGTACACAATGAGGCCGAGAGCCAGTGAGTCACATAGGAAGTCTGGGAATATACAGGGAGGGGGACCGAACTGGATACTGATCGCGGGTGGGGCCTTGCTGAGTACATTATCAGTTCGCCTGGGTTACAAGATTAAGCAGGCCCTTGATAAACCAACGAAAAGTAGCAACCAGAGTTCAAAAGGTTTGTACTGCATACTCATATACAATCTGTTCTAAAATCTTTTTGATCTGCTGAGAGTTTTCCCAATGCAGTGAATGGAAAAACTACTTGTCGAAATAAATCAGGGAGCGACAATTTTCGTTTAAATGGGTTTTGTTGTCCCCATGAAGAAGATGGCTACTACAATGTTTATACAGGTATTAGAAAGTCTAATCAGATATTCCTATAGTTGATAGTTTGGTCTGTCTATCCAGCATTTCCACACTGTCTCTAGACTCTCTACTTTACATCATGCTTGGAATTTATCCTAATTACCTAGTCAGCTACTCCTTTCGTAATTGTGTTCTGTTCATTTCTCCTATTGTTTTTTACTTATTTTTCTTGGTGAGCTCTATAACACTCAACTTTATAGGGTAAGGCCGAAATTATCCCTAGCTTAACCGCTATATATATGCATGATGAAGCAATCAATGTCGTACTTATCATTGAAATTTACGATATCAAGAAATTTATATAATGCCTTAGTGAAGGTGAGCTTGTTGTTTTGCCTTTGCCGGACCTGTATAACTCACTGCGATGTTCAAGTAGACAAGTAAAATGATTCTGTTGATCGTATTAACTGTATTTACTTTATTTATCATCAAACAGGATCCGGGAATGTAGAGGAAACCAAACATTATTGCAATAGGATGACTGAACCTGAAATGGCTCTTCCTCTGGTAACTATCCCGTCTAATGAGTGCATCAGCAAAGATAATGGTGTTATGTGGTCACATTCTCCTGACCGTCTTGAAGTTCCCCAGAAGCCCTTCCACCATTCAAACAGCTCTGAATCTCCATGTGTTTCTGAATCTGGTTCTGATATATTCAGCAAGCGGGAAGTCATACAAAAGTTGAGGCAACAGATAAAGAGACGAGATGATATGATATTGGAAATGCAGGATCAGATTGCCGACCTCCAGGGCTCCATTACTGCACAGCTTTCACATTCTTCCCATCTACAATCTCTACTGGATGCAGCTAACGGGGACTTGCTCAATTCAGAAATGGAAATTCAGCAATTGAGGAAGGTGATCGCTGGCCACTATGCTGGACATACTAACTCTAATGACAGGTCACCTAATGTTCCTGTTTGGCCAGTGGACAGAAGGAACGGAACACATGCATATGCTTATGCGAATGGGTGTCCTGAAGTTGAAAACAACATGGACTGTTCAGATGTAGCAAAAAGAGATGGTGAGAAGATTGAGAACTTGAAGAAGGACATTTATGAGTTGAAAGAATTAAATGAAGGAAAAGATTACTTGGTACAAAACTACAAGGAACAGATAACTGAGCTTTCACTCAAGATCAAAGAATTACAACTGAGATTGGATTCTCAACTTCCAAATATATTGTAGGCAGATTAGCTTCTTGTGAAAGATTCTGTGGGTTTCCATCTTTCTCAGTCAGGAGTTCCCGGTTTCAGCAAGGTCCCATCCTGATTGTTTCATCCAGTTAGTTTTCGTTATGCTTCCCTGTGAATAATGTGGAAGGGAGTGAGGTGTTGATAAGTTTGAAGGTTCTAAATATTGTAGGGGTACCACGGTTTTGAGTATGGTGATATTTTTCTTACTAATTTTTTTGTTGAAGGCTCAAAATCCTCTTTTCAAGTAGTAGTGTTTTATTGCTGAAAACATTTTAGACATAGAATTACTCGAACTTGGAAGTCAATCAAGTTTTAGTAATAGACAGTTTATACCATCAAGTCCTCATATTTGAAGTTTCTTTGTTTTCTTTTTATCTGAAAACAATTATTGCAGAACGGTCTTATTGGGGAAGAGCATTTACATTTGGTGTCATTGGAGAAGCAGTGAGAGGGTATGTATTGCGTTAGATTTGGAATACAATTTGAATTGAAAAAAATTCAATTTGAATTGTATTTTTCCACAAAAACTTAAGTTTTTTTATTTAAATTGTATCACAAACAATTTATATAATATCTTACTAACGTTCAAGTATCTAGATTAATTAATGAAATTCGATCTATATTATAAAAGAAATTTAAAATATTTATAATTAAAATACAGTAAAATTTCAATAGTTTAATACTCAATAAATTAATAATTTTAATAAAATTAATAATTTGTCCGTCTCAACATGGGACCAGTACAAATTGAATTTCAGTCAACAAAATAATAAGATAATAACTTTTTTGAAATCCTAGTGTATATATATTAGTCCAAACGAAACTATAAATTAATGATTACTAACATATTCGTATGTTTGTGTGAGATTCACTTCAACATTCTAAGATTGTTTAGTAAATTATGATTCTATAGTTGCTTGTTGTTTGTTGAACTTCAAATTTATATTGAGTTCATATTTGCATCTTTCCATTGCACTTACGAGTTGGGAGTTGACTTCTCATATTGCAACAAAAGGTTATGAAGAGTTGTTGCTGCTTGCAATGTTTTTTTTTTTTTGAGTGATCGATTCAAAAGCTATTGAATTATCCTTAACTTCATCATCTACCGAAATTTGAATGGTATCTGTCACAATTTATTCAATGTTTTGAACCTCGTAAAATTTATTATTTTCACCAGGACAATCTACCAAATGATTAAAATCCATTTTGTGTCGATAATGCATACTCATAATCAACTTCTCAAGCTCATAAATGTGTTTTCCATAATTTGAATCGTTTAAATCAACTGAGCCGGTTGGATTCACCGAATGAATTTTACAGTGTCGAGAACAATTTAAATATTATATGTAAAACCTCTTTAAATTAATAAATTATTATATTATCGATATAACAATATCTCGTTAAATTAATAAAATATTCTGATCTCAACGATATTAAATTTTTTACTGTAGCACTATAACCCATGTATTTTATTTTATTTTCCTTCTGTATATGGAAGGCAATTATATGATTCTATGGACAAAATAATTTTATTTTCGCTTTGACTCAGTTACACGTGGAAGGTAAATTTACGACGTCGAAACGAGTCGTCTTCTTTGTCTTTCACTGTAACGTATTTTGAAGATTTTTTGGTCTCTTTATCTTTTCCATTTTTCGATTCGAATCGAGCTCGATCAACAGTCTTCCAATCCCAATCAAAAGAAAATTCATCTAATCCCAATCAAAAGAAAATTGATCAGAAATGAAGGACTTATTTCCACACCATCAGAAATCCTTCCTGATCGCATCTCCATATGAAGACGATAAACTGCGTCGCACACAGCAGTGCACTCATGGTCTCGTTCTCACCTTTTTTCTTCTGTTGATTACAATTTCTGAAAATTAGGCAATATTGGGTTATTCGTCTTCGATAAGTTCGTAAATTGTAGTATGTATGATGTTAAATTCTAAAGGTTACCACAATTGCTTTCAATTCTGAGCGAGTTTGGCTTTTGATTTCGTCTAAACTCTAACGTTTTTGTGAATTGCAGAAGGTGTAGTTGCTGGTATCAAAGCTGCTGCTGTTGCTTGTGTTGCTAGTACTGTGCCCACTGTATGTTGATTTCATTTGATTTCTTCTCCTACGAAATTGTTGGTTTTTTACTCTATTTGCATACTTTTCTGTTTAGTTTATGGATTATGTATCCGATGTTAATTGCATTTGATGATAATTGCTATAACAAAATTAACTTGAAAAAATGGAACACCCAAAGGGAATGGCTGCATTCTTCTCCACGAGATAGGCGTTATGGAACTGATATTATATAAGCATATATGGATATGCTAGACCAAGTATATGTGGTACTGTTAAATAGTTACATCGAGTTGGTTTCTCTGCCATTCCTCTCGGTCATTTTATATCCTTGCCAGGCCACTTGACCTCTACATTATGGTGTTTATGTTATTGTATTTGCTGTTGATGCATGATCTGTGACATTGTTTTACCGAGAAAGAAGTACTTCCACTTCCAAAGCATTGACACCTCTGTCGGAAATAATTGTCTTAAGTAAATGGGCTTATTTATTGCATTTTATCTAGGACATTCTTGTAGCAAAGACCATAACCTGATGAGATAATGATAGAATTCTATCTCATCCACAAGCTTGAACTTGTCATTCAAGTTGAAATTTAATACGGTGTGGTGTTTGTCTTTGGGACATTCGAACCCAGGTATGGGCGTGAGCCAGAAGCTCTGATGCCTTGATATTATTCCATCTCATCTATAAGTTGGAACTTGTAGAGAGGTGTGAAATCTAGCCATTTTCCCACTTTTAGATTCCCTAAGGCCTAATCAAAGCACTGAACAACTGAAAGACCAAAAAAGATACTATGTCCTTTAATAAACTCTCTATGTGCATGCCCCTCTGAAGAGTCTGTTTTATGTTTGCACCCAGTTTGAAAAGCTATTACTAACATAGATTTAACCACCAACTCATTAAACTTGGTTTGAGCGCCGATTTTAGATTTTTGGCGTGTAGCTGATGTTCTGTATTTCACATCTATAGCTTAGCCTCATAAGATATGTTTACAGAACTCTGGTTTCTATTGCTCAGCTTTATTTTTGATGTTCAGTTGCTGCTACGAATGATCTGTTTGATGGTTTGGGGAAGACTTGGTATTGTATGCTAGAATGATCTCACCTGTTATAATGTTCAGTCCATAATGATGCATGGAGTATTAATTTGAACTGGTTATTTTGATTGTAATGTGCAATCAGAATGAGAAGGCGTCCATTTCTTCTACTTTGCTTTCTCATTCAAGTCACCTACATTATCTTCTTTTGCCTTGTAGATGAGAAGTAGCTTTGAAACTCTGAATTCACACAGCAATAGTTCATATATTTTTGTTCTTTTGTGGTTGTGAAGATTGCGCCTTTATAGCTTTAGTTGCACCACTTTATTCCCTTTGTCTACTACATGTTTCAGTTGGTGGCCGTGAGAAAATTTCCTTGGGCGAAGGCAAATATCAACTACACCGGTCAGGCACTAATCATATCTGCCGGTATGTAGGATTTCTGTTTCATTATTCTTGGATGGATTTTAAGTACCAGTAAATTACAATCTTCTACTCTTAAATATTCTCTATTTATCTGTTGGTTGATGTTTTCTCCTTCCTTTTGCTGTGAGCAGCTACCATAGCAGCATACTTCATCACTGCTGATAAAACCATCTTGGAGTGTGCAAGGAGAAATACACAATACAAATCGACCTAAAGTAATAGAAACGCCTTGTTCTGGGTCTAAGGTGGGGAAAACTGTACCCCTGTTACATTTCCGCTCTTTTGAGGAAAAAAATTGTATAATTTGCTTTCCTGAGACTACTTGACGTTTGAGTTGGCTTAATCAGGAGTTTGAACCGTTTCTGATGGAATCTAATACTGCATTTTTGGGCTTGTTTAATTACAAATGCTAAAACTGGTCTTTGCAGTGATGCTAAAGCCATTCAGCTAGACAAATAATTGTCATGGCCAATTGGTTAGGGGCAGTTTGTACATGTCAATATATAAGCCCTTCAGAGGATGAAAATTTAATTCAATTCAGAGGAAATTTTACAGTCATAATGATGTCGCGCTAGATAGAGTTGTGCCACGGCTATGTAACCGCAACTTTGCTCTCAAGTATCCTTGAATCAATTATGATTTGATGATTTTTCTTATTCTTCTTACGATGTTGACTGAAGTGTTTTTGCATGATGCTCAAATCTAAATTAGTCTCGATTTCAAGAAAGTTGCAGAACATTTAAAAGAAACATCGTCGCGTGTGAAATTGCTACCTTACGTATTACTTTCCTGTTAAAAAAACTTAGTCATCTTTCCTTCAACTTTGGCATCAGTACTAGAAGGTTTCTAAACCAAATAGAAATTTTTAACATAATCATTACCATGACCACTCCCAAAGCAAGGAGGGAATGAAGTATAATAAAACTCCTATCCACCTTGCAAAGTGAAAGCAAACATTACTTTTATTATTCAGAAGATTTTAAAGTCGCCAGATAAGACCATAGGTTCGTCGCAACTGTTAGTCTAAACCATTTGATAAATACTATATTTAACAGCAAATAATGTTTGGTTGTGCAAATGCGTTGAACTTACCCAGAAAGAATGGGCAGCCTAGTTTGTTTTTGATTGTAGTTCTAGAATATTTTATAAACACCCCACAATTCCTAAATCCTAACACTTATTTATCCATCAATTTCATTTCATTAAAACTCAATCCGTTTGACTATCTTCTCTTCAATCTTTCTCCAATTCTTCAATCATTTTATTAAAACTAAACCGGGACAAACAGCCATGGCTAACGAAGGAAAGAACATTACAGCAGAAAATGCAGTGCATGGTATGTTTTATTTTTTCTCTCTAGAAAACAGATGCGTAATCTTTCGCATTATTTCTGTATTTTCTGAACAAACAATATTACAGCTAGTGCACTGGCTGGGTTCAAAGCTGCTTGTGCTACATGTGTCGCCACTGCTATACCCACGGTATGCAATACAATGCATTAACTTGTTTAATGATCCCAGATTATCTGCTGTAGTCTGTAGAATTATGTAATTACAATGCCCTCCAGTGTAGATGTACGTGGGTGTGTATGAAACTTATGAACAAAAAGGCATGCTTTTCAAATGTGACATCTTACGAAGATAAGAAAGGAAGAAGAGGTTGAGGATGCAACTATTCTCGAACCATGGATGTGTATTACTTGTAGCAACAACCCACCCACCCGTGATAAG
This sequence comes from Plantago elongata, assembly GCA_036897095.1. NCBI lineage: Eukaryota > Viridiplantae > Streptophyta > Magnoliopsida > Lamiales > Plantaginaceae > Plantago > Plantago elongata. Next base: position 87,676 of record JAYMSP010000055.1, read on the forward strand.
TTTATGTGAATCAGTCTTGGAACAATTGAGCATTTCATTGATCATACTGCTAGGAGAATCAATGTAATACTCATTCTTACATGTGTTAAACAAGTCATGGCAACTAAGTGTGGTTTCTGTGAATGGTTCCAGTTTGCTGCAGTTCGAACGTTTCCATGGGCAAGAGCCAACTTGAACTACACTGGCCAAGCTCTTATAATTTCTGGAGGTATATGTGACGCTTCCCTTTTCCAAATGCAAAACCTGTATTAAAATCATTACCAGTAGTTAATAACTATAGTTCGATTAAATGATTTGCAGCAACGCTAGCGGCATTCTTCATCAGTGCAGACAAAGCGATACTGGAGGGAACAAGGAAAAATGCAGAGGCTCGTTATATTAGAAATCCATGAACTCAAGATGTTGATAGTATTAAAGATGATCAAGAAAGCCAACTTTCATGCAAAGTAGCATTCTGCAACTATGAGATGTCGCAATATCTGTCACTTAAATGTATCCATAATCCACTTCCCATTTTCTCATTATTATTTTCACTTGTGTGGTAAAAAAATGTTCACTTTCACATCTCAAGTTGAGTAACGTGTTCCTAGAAATATGATTGATATATCACCACAGGCCCCAAACAGCACAAATCATCAAAATTTGTTTGAGCTATCCTAAAGGGTGTCCGCAATATATAAAGCCAGATAACACTGCTTCTTAAGTAAACACAAAGGCCAATTCTAAGAAGCAAGTACGCCTGACTTTTCTTAATATTCCACTAAACACAACTACACAAGTGATGGTTCAAAACTAGAGCCCATACTTGCCTTAACAAACTGAAATGAGAAAATTGAAGAACAGCCTGAGATGGGAGAATCTAAAAGGTGTGTAAAATTTTCCACTTCGATTATGTATTTGGCTTGGATGTCTAAAGGAAAAAAGTAGTTCTCCATACAGGGTGAGGAGTCAAGAAAAGAAAACTAACCAAAAAGAAGTTAACCCTGAGTTGTCGTAGGTTTGAAAAAAATCCCTCAAAATGCAAACCGATAAATGGCATCAGCCACTCCATCTTCATTATTGCTAATACCGATTACATCTGCTACAGCTTTAGCCTTCTCTGACCCATTACTCAAAGCAACGCCTAGAGAAGCCAACTGAAGCATCTCGACATCATTTTCACCATCCCCAATGGCCATAATCTGATATCCATAAGTAATAAGGAGTTGTTAGTTAGTAATGGAGAATACACTACCTGCTCTTCCTCATTATTCTTTTTTTTCTTCATATAAATAAGATTTGGAAACGGAACTAACGAATAATGAAAAGCCAAACAAACCTCCTCTGGGGTAACATCTAGATGTTGAAGAAGCAATTTTACTCCAGCTCCCTTTGAGGTACCAGGTGGAACTATCTCAAGTATATCAGATACTGCTTGGACAACTGATGCACGATTTCCTGTTGCTTTTGCCCAGTAAGGGCGCAGAGTAGTGTCCACTCCCTCCGTTGTGTCCAAAAAAATGAGCTTCTGTGATGACAATTGCATACCAGTATTATAAGTTGTACGAACCACAGCAATTAATTATATTTGTTACTATGATTACTTGTCGCTTAGTGAGTTACAATCATCAGCTATCGACCTAAAATTCCTTCAGTAGCTTCTTAATAAAAAAATATACTAGTATACAACAAGTGGAAGGCTTAAAATCAATGCATGATTATCGGCAGACTGCAGGCAAAATGAATCATGAATATCTGCAAAGCAAAATAAATCACATCTAGAGCACCCTAGTACAGAATTAAACCAGAAAAACTTGAATCATACTGATCAATGATTCAGGGTTCTCAAGATATCACGAGAGCCAAGATTAGATATTGATGCTTAATTATCACACATTCCAATTATTTAATGCCATAAGAATCAAACATCAAACCAACTTAATCAGGGGATATAAATTCAAGCAAGAGTAAAATAAAAAATAAAGAATATAAGATGTGGCATGCATGGAAGACTCAGAAAGGTGATAAAACTAAAGATAATGTTTTGATCCTTCAGCCAGTGCATTATATTCGGAACATCTAGTCATACTCCAACACATACCAAGATAGTGTTTTATAACTGTATCACATGGTTATCTAGATATATGAGGATCAACAACCTGTATTTCGTTGCCTGTTACAAACTCGTCCACCGAAGGTATTATTTCTGCCTGTCCAAAAGCTTAATGTCAAAAGTACAGTTACGCGAAACCAGATCTGAGATCACTAACAGTATGGTGCTCAATGGATCAGATACCTTTGGCTCATGATATATGGTATGAAGTGTGTCCACGAGGGGATGCTCAAACAATGATAAGCATCGATCCTCACTGAAGGCAACAATTGGAACTTTATGCTCGAGAGAGTATAGAAGTGCCTGTTAGAAGGAAAAATAAACACTATTACACAATTTCACGAGCAGCTTGCGGGAGAGACCATCTTTCCAAGAGACCGGATCAGCATCACATATTTCACTACAAGCATCACTTGTTTACTAATGCAGGTATATTAGAAAGAATTTTAAAGCCAAACATGTGATGTTGATAGCAAGAGTTTATAAATTTTCACAGGTTGAAAAGACAAAAATGCGCTGACTTGATAGATGATATTTCCGTCATTCCAAGTTGTTAACAGTCGAAAACTAGCCATTGGGCGATGCAGAAGAGGGTCAAAATCAGAAAAAAGAAAATGATCAAAAAAATGATAACTTCTTTACATATGCATGGATAATCATCGACAATAATACTAGCATAAGAGTATAGCAGTAGAAATTACTTGTTTATAACATATGTGATAGTAAAGTTTTTGTGAATAACAGTTAAGAATTCATCTAATCTTTAAGTAAAAATTCACACACCTCTCTGCAGATGCTTGGTTCCAAGTTGTTTCTATATATTTCTCGACCTTGTGTTCCATATACAATCAACCCCTGGAATTAACAAATTGAATAGAATTAATTAGCCAATTAAACCAGAATCAATTAAACAGGTTGCAAGTGTCTACTCTTCTCCCCCATCTGCACCAGATTTCTATACTGCCTTTTGTGGAACTTATGGAGTAAAGGTCTAAAGGTAATTTGGTTTCAACGTAGAATTGAACATTGTGGAACAGGCAGCAGGGTAATTACGTACTTGATGTGATTAGAATGACGTGTAATGTTGTACTACTAATTATCAATGGAAACAAGGAGGGAAAGGATGTTAAGAGTGGGTCGTGGGATCAGAGCAAACATCAATAACAAGAGATTGAGAATCCAGCACTCTTATAAGCTGGAGAGCTCAGAGCTGGAAAGAAGTCGAACCACAGATTTCATGTGCTGAATTGAGGAGTACATTTCTGAAAATTTTAGACCTGTATAAAGACCCCTGGAGTGGACTCTGAAGTGATGACATCTTTGCCAGTTAAGTTTACCATCTTCATAAGATTTATTACAGCTCCACGAGTCTGTTACACCAAAATGAACCACAAGACAAAAATGAAAAAATCAGCATATGAAGCCCATAAAAGAAGAATAAAAATGACTACTTCTATGCCACAAACTTGGTCTCTTCTAACCTTTCCAGTGGCTATCACTACTTTTATGCCTCTTGATGTTGCTTCCTTCAACGCTTCTGCATTTGCCAATGAAATTTGGCTTTTGCTGTTGAGCAGTGTGCCTTACATGAAAAACATCGGTACTATCAGTTAATATTATTCTTCAGGCAACTGCATGCATAGGAGTACATAAGTAGTACTTTAGTGAGCTTACCATCCATGTCACAGAAGATGTAGCGAAATTTTGGTTTGTAAAAACGGAGACTGCCTGCTCTCTTCCTGTCTTTTGACAATTCAGAAACGTGATATTCTCTGGGGTGTCAGGAATGGAAATATAGCTTGCCATAAATTGACAGTAGAGTGTTTGTAAATCTTCTACTTGAACGTAACCACAAAACTGATAATTGATCTCGTATTAGTACCATTTGAATCATCGATGTGTGGTCTCCCATCAGTATCAGCATCAGGTGCACCATGAATTAGCCCTTTACCCGTCCAGCCAAGGCCTTTCAGTAGAAGTTCCTCCTCCTTCTCCATTTCTTCTTCTGCCTCATCACTTAACTCGTGATCAAATCCCAATAGATGTAGCAACCCATGAACCTGAAGACATGGAAGGCAAACTAAAGGTTTAAGGAAACTATAAGTATGGGACATATTTAACGTCCAATTATTCTAATCTTCTTGGTCAGTCTACTTTAAGAATGACATGATCCAGAAGTACATGACTAATTCCACTTAGAACATAAGCATTGCCAATCTTGTGATAATTAATAAGAGTGAATCTCGTTAATTAGTGTGGCAAGTACTCAATTCAAATTAGGTTACAGGATTACAAAGACTCGTTGGAATAGCACGCCCCCAAAAAGATTCATTGCTCTTATACCTACAAAGCATTACACCTTTGTGAAAATAAGTCAATAAGCTTGAGAAATGTCCAAAACAAGAAAGTGGAAAATCTTGTTTGATACTCTACAAGATTTTCAGCAGCCCGGAATTGCTCTTATTAAGATTAGGAGATCCTATATAGTATATCAAAGCAGCATATGCAAGATTTGGAGGCCCTAGAGTACATAAAAGTTCGAATAAAATCTTTGAAAACTCTTTGATCAATTCGCAATCGTAATAAAATAAATTGGTAATTTATGTATAACAAACCACTAGGATGCGTATTTCATCAATGAGTGTATGCCCTCTCATTTCTGCTTGCCGTGCAGCTGTCTCCACAGAAACTACAATGTCTCCCAGCATTAACTGCAAAACGAACAATGATTTTCAAGATTTTAACACAAGGACATTATTATATACAGTATATAGGTGGAAAACAGGAAGAGTTACTGACAACAGGAATCTTCAGTTCTGGAATATGTTGGGACATTGAAAGCACATCAGTCGGTCGGTCTTCATCTCTCCATTTTTTATTAAGTTTCCGGATGAACTCATCATTGCAGAGAAGTACCGACAACTCAACACTCTCGAAACAGCCAATATCAGTTATTGCTGTATCTCTTGTTTTATATTTGGAGTTGTTGAGGTTTTCAAATGCCAATTTCATCGCCATTGGAACATTAAGACGTAGCATTTCAGATATACCCTGTAAATGCAACAAGAAGCACATATAAACATTTTCTCAAAGGCTCTCTCGAAAGGCTCAGATTCCTAGACTAAATACACAGACTGTAAATAGATACACATCCATACAATACAATCAGCTAGAAGAATGATAATGAAATTCTCCAAATTACTCTCAGTGGACAGTGGTGCATAATGTCAACGTTTTGTAGTTCACACTTCACATTTCATTTATTCGAATATAATGAAACTCTTCATATTGCTCTTCCTTCACTAGCTTCCACATCAATTCAATCATTATCAAGTGATCACGGTATTACGAAATCGATGTCGTGAATCCAATGGTCAATAACAAACATCAGTAAACAAACAGCCAGATGATAAACGATACACAAACACACACAAATAACACAAAATTCGAAAATGCAAAATGTATAGCGACTGAAAAGGCGAGTCGAAATTGAAAACTACCATAACTTCAGAATCCTCAGGCAACTGCTCTTCAATAGCAATCTGCACACTGAGCTCGAGCTCCTTTTCAACACTAGTCCTCTTCGCGGCGAGCTTCTTCGTCCTCACCGCGCGGTACTCACGCCGAACAATTCCATTTCTGGTGGTTCGGAATCCGATGGTGATAGAATCGCATTTACAGGCCTTACCGAGATTGAAACCAGTCGGAGTGGAGTGAAAACAATGAGTTGACGGCGAGAGCTTCGACGGAAGTACGGCGGCGGCGGAAATGGCGCGTGAGAGGACACGCGCGGCCATGAATGATTGTGTGGAGAAGCGAGAAAGCATTCAGGTTCGGTTTTTCCCCAATGTGATTGAAGAGCTATTATAGGGAAGGGGAGATAGAAGAGACGGAGACTCTTGTGTTTGGGCGTGCTCTGATTCGCGATATTGACAAGGAAATGCCGTTAATCCCAGTACAAGCAAATTTTAAGTGACTCGCAGTTTTTCGGTTTTTTTGGATTTTTGGATTTTGGGAGAAGAAAGCAACTAAACAAGGTCAAGTATTCAAAACATTGAATTTTCTTTTTTTGGCTTATTTCTTTTTCTTGTGAATATTCATGCAGGGTACAAGTGTTGGGCAATTTTGTTGTTTTATAAGAGGTGACTATATTATGAATTAATATTTTAATGTATTTGAGTTGACATGAAATTGTAATTTAAAAGACATAATGTCATAATGTCGTTTAAAAGTTTATAAAAATTATCTTATACCATCGTACTTTTACATATTAAATCGAGATATTTCAAGTGATGACATGATGACAACGAGCGCAACTTAGTTGGTAAGGCACTTATATCAGATATTCGAGTCACCTTTGCCGTTTCGAAAAAAGAAAAAGTGATGGCGGGATAATTATCATGACGAGGTACTTAATCAAGTTAGAATCACATATGTTGCGAACCTGTGCCATATGTTTGTCCCTTTTAGATGTGTTTGTATTACATAAATTGTTGCAGCCTCATACTATTGTACTGGGACTGCAGTTCTTGAAGTGGAGAAGGAACTAGCTTGCAGACTGCATGTTGGAATGGCAACACACCTTTTCTTTTCATCACTTAATGTATCCAGCAAGAATAAGCTCAATCCGAAATATGCCTCAAACTCTCGTTATAATCCCTTTGATCTATCAAGTGTCTGTTCAGTTCAAAAGAAAATTCAATTATGTGCCGAACAGTCAAACTTGACAAATACAAAGTGCTGGTTTTGATCTTCCACTAAAGAATACATGAATGATTAAGTATCATATTCAGTTTTCAGTCGTTTTAGCATATCACAGTATCATATTCATTTTTTAGTGGTCGAATGATTTTTTATTTACCTAAGAAGGCAACATTTTTTGGTAAATCTGGTTCTTATATTAATTGTTTTACAGGCTTACAGCCAAAACTACAAAGGTACCTAAGTTCCATTATACAATGTGCATCAGGCACTATACTGCTAGTCTACTACTCCCACTATCAAACTTAACTATCTGCAGGGTTATTTCTCATATAATAGTACCTAATTTATGACATCTAATACTTGAAACACTACACAAGACTGTCCAAACTACTGTTGTCACTTGAATCAAACAGCATCTTTGAGCTACACTTGTAATTTGTGATATACTTCTGATCACTTTCAAGCAGAGGTGTGATGTCGTACTCTCTTCCTCCTCTTTTTACTCCGCACCATTCATGGCGTTGCATCATATGCAAAACTTCTTTCATGGAAGGCCTACTTGCAGGGAACTGGCTTGTGCAAATTACTCCCAGCTTGAACATACCAACCATTTCATCCAAATGACATGCTTCTTTAATCTCCTCATCCAGTACATCAACAATTGGCTTTTCTTCTGCATAGTGCTTCCATGCCCATTCTGCAAGATTCATATGCTCCTCTCCACAGTTAGGTTCTCTTCCTGTCACCAGCTCCAACAGCACCACTCCAAAGCTATAAACGTCAATTTTCTCGTTCACTTTCGTTGTGTAAGCATACTCTGAAATCAGCATAGTATATAGTTAGACAGCCATATCTTGGTCTTGTGCAACATCTAACAAAGACCAGTTAGTAATACATGAACAAATTTATTACCTGGAGCAATGTAACCAAATGAACCAGCAACAGCAGACATGGTGTTTGGTTGGTCTTTCTTGATCAAGATCTTGGCAAGGCCAAAATCAGCTATTTTTGCATTGAAATCATTATCCAACAAGATATTGCTGGATTTCACGTCTCGGTGTATTATGGGTGGAGTGCAGTCATGATGCATATAACAAAGGCCTTGAGCAGCTCCAATCGCGATTCTTAACCTGGCTGGCCAATCTAAAACAACTTTTCGGACAGAACTGTGGAGACCCAACACCTTTCTCTTCTTTCCGTGTAGCCATTTATCCAGGCTGAGATTCTTCATGTACTCGTACACAAGAAGCTTTGCATCATCACTTGAAATGCAGCACAGAAGCTTCACTATGTTAGAATGGCGGACTGAACCCAGTATCTGCACCTCGGCTAGAAATTCCTTTTCGAGCACAGAATCCACCTTCTTGTTACTCCAAATCCTCTTAACCGCAACATATTGATCATCACGATCAACTGCAATCTTGTACACTTTGCCCGACCCACCACTACCAATCATGGCACTTTCTGTCAGACTGGACAGGATATTAATTTCAGTGAAATCTAACCTCTGAAACGAGGTTAATTTCCAAGAAGCAAGATCACGTTTAAGCTTCTTCTTTCTATAGTCCCTAATGGCTAAAAGGGTAAGCACGACCATAATCACGAAAAGAATCGCTGCGAGTATCAGAACCACGGATAGAATTGTAGGCGACAGTTTCTTTCTTACAATAAATCTTGCATAACAACTACGGAGATTGGTGTCTGGAATGATGGTGGCACAAAGATTGGTATTATTGAAGAAACTGTTTTCATAAGCCAAGCTATCAAACTCAGTTGGGACTCGGCCAGTGAACTGGTTCGAAGACAGGTTTAGTGAAGTGAGCTTCAAATGGCCTAACACGGGTGGGATTTGACCTGACAGTCGATTTTCGGATAAATCCAGGTCAAGAAGATCAGGCAGGTTACTAAATGCAGGTGGTATGGTACCAGAAATTTCATTCCTAGCAAGATTCAATGTTGTGAGAGATTTCCATGATATGATTTCAGATGGAAGTTCACCAGAAAGTGAATTGCCATCAAGTTTCAAGGTGGTTAGCTGAGTAAGATTAGTTAACTCAGAAGGAATTGGACCAGAAAACATATTGTTACTAGCCTCAAAAACCACTAGACTAGCCCAAGATGAAGCATCACTGGGTATTTGACCAGAGAACTTGTTATTGCTAATTTCCACCCTAGTGAAATTCCAAGGCCAAACTACCCCACTCGGAAGCATACCCGAAAACGAATTATTGCTAAGCATTAAAAAAACCATGCTTTTCACAGACCAAAGGCCTAATGGAACCTCACCTGAAAAATGGTTCCCATAGAGCTGCAAGGTGCGTAAAGTTTGACAGTTTCCAAGTGATTCCGGAATCTGCCCTGTTAGATTGTTGTGAAATGCAACAACACCTGCCAAACTGCCTCTAGCACATAAATTTTCTGGCAAGTTCCCAGTGAAATGGTTATCGGATACTTCCAAAGCTTCAAGATTTGAATGCATGCCCAATTCTGGCGGCAATGTTCCACTCAAATTATTCATGAAAACTCGAAATGCCTGTAAGCTTTCGATCAGGCCTATGCTCGGTGGAATAACTCCATACAGCTTGTTACTGAAAAGATTCAACATTCTCAGCTTCTGCAACTTCCCAAAATCATCAGGGATTGTTCCGGTCAACCTATTCATGCAAAGATCAACTTCCACCAACCCTAACGACTCGATCACCCGAGGAATCCAACCGGAAAACCGATTCCCATCCAGGTACAAATAGCTCAAGTTCTTCAACAAAAACACCCCACCAGGGATCTCCCCTTCCATGCTATTCATCGACAAGTCCAAGTACTCAAGACTCGTCATGTTCGACACTCTATCAGTCAATTTGCCAAACACGTTCGCACGTGCCATCCAAATGGACTTGATCTTCTTCAGCTCACCAAACTGTTCTGGAAAATCAGCCGGCACGAAGTCGTTATACGACAAATTCAGCTCCTCAAGATCCGAAAGCTTCGAAATTTCGACAGGGTAACTCCCATTGAAAAGATTGAAGTGCAGAAACAAGCTTTTCAACCGAGTCAGGTTACCGATACTCTGAGGGATATATCCGGTGAAGTTGTTCATACCAAGGTTGAGATACCGTAGCGAATTCAGCATGTCGATTCTCGCCGGAATATTCCCGACGTAGTTGTTCGCTGACAGGTCCAAGAACTCAAGCTTCGATAAGCTCAAAATGGAAACTGGAAAGCCACCACTGAAATAGTTGTAGGTGAGTTGGAGAACTGTCAGGTTCTGGAGGGCAGAAATGTAATTTGGGATTGGGCCTTGGATGCTGTAGTTTGAGAGGTTGATTCCGGTGACGGCGTTATCGACGGAGCATTGGATTTCCGGCCATGAGCAGGGTGATGACGTGTCGTTCCATGATTGGAGGAGAGCCGGGTTGCCCCATGCTTGCTTGAGGTTGAGAAGGGTGGCTCTTTCGGTGGAGGGCTGTGAAAGGACGGAAATGGGTATGGTGGAGAGGAGGATGAGGAGGAGGTGGAGGGGTAGGTTGGTCATTTTGGGGTGGCGGGTGGTGGTTTTGCAGAGTGGAGTAAAAAGCTGAGTGGTCATTTGTTGTTTTTTGTGTTTTTAGTCAACTTGGGATTGTTTTGGAAATTGTAAAGAATGTGGTTTATATAAAGCCAGGCGGTTGGCCGTTGAGGTATGGTACCAGGTACCTTGTTTTTTCTTATTTACTTTTACTGCTTTTTCCGACTAATATGACCAAACGGATGGTGAAATCAACTAACGCATTAACATCTCACGATTTAAGGCGGTATGGTTCAACTGAAGCATTAACATCGCACCATTTAACATATCATGGAGTTTAAGGTTTTAGGTGATGTGTTGACTCTGGTGAAATCAACTAACGTATTAACATTTACGACTTAAGACAGTTTGGTTCAACTGATTCATTAACATCATATCATTTACGATTCCATAGAGTCAAAGTTTTTAAATGATATGTTGACTCTGATGTACAATATATACTTCATATATATCTCATTAATAATGTATCATGTAAAGATATTTCAATTTTAGTGATATAAATATCGTTAAAATATTTAAGATTTTATCACACATTAGTAAATGCTTGTGAGCATTTATTCAAATAGTTTCTCCCACACGTTCTATATTTATCTTTACTTGATAAATTGATGCATAATTTATGGAATGTGTAATAGTGTGAGTTCTCTAATTTTTTATACCAATCCGAATACCTATCCGAGTGATAAGAGACATCATAGGAATATTTCCAGTAATATATTGATAACTGTAAGATTATTGAATAATCAACCGTGTTTATTCATAAAATGATGTAGGATATATATACAATATATAAGAAGCTATGTCTAATCTAATTAGGAATTAAAAGAATAAGACTAATTTAACTAGGACTCTAATATATATAACTATATCTAATCTAACTAGGATTACATAGTCTATCACATCCCCGGAGTCGAAGCGGGAAGAAGTCTAACACTGAGACTGTCACAAAAATCATCAAAGAGTATGTGTGGAAGTCCTTTCGTGAAGATAACTGCTATTTGATAGCGAGAAGGAATATGGTGAATTTGAACTTCGCCTTAATTTAGCAACCTTTTCACGGACAAAATGAATGTCCATCTCAATATGCTTCATGCGTTGATGTTGCACGGGGTTGCCGGAAAGATATATGGCGGCGACATTGTCGCAGTAGACCAAAGTAGCTTTAGAAATCGGACAACGTAGCTCCATAAGAAGATTGTGAAGCCAACAAGACTCAGATGCGACGTTGGCAACACCTCGATACTCAACCTCAGCACTAGATTTGGAGATCGTTGGTTGCCTCTTAGAAGACCAAGAGATGAGATTGTCGCCAAGAAAAACACAATAGCCAGAAGTAGAACGGCGAGTGCCCGAACAACCGCCCCAATCAGCGTCCGTATAGGAGGCAAGAGAGCTGACAGTGGTCTTGTAGAGATGGAGACCGAGAGTACTAGTGCCCTATATATATCGAATGATGCGTTTGAGAGCATTCATGTGATCGACCCTTGGATCGTGCATGTAAAGGCAAACCTGTTGAACTGCATAGAGATGTCTACTCAAGTGAAGGTCAAGTATTGCAAGGCACCTGCAAGGGAACGGTAAAGAGACGGATCCTCACACGGTAAACCGGCTTCAGAGCCGAGCTTGTTGTTGGTGTCGACCGGTGTGAGAGATGGCTTGCATTGGGATATTCCGGCTCGCTGAATTATATCGAGTGCATAAATCTGCTGAGAGAGAAACAAGCCAGCTGATGTACGAGTAACCGAAATACCTAAAAAAATATGATAAGGGGTCGAGGTCCTTCATTGCAAATTCCGCACTGAGCATCTTCATGAAGGATAGTCGTAGGGTATCAGAGGATGCGGTGAGAATAATGTCGTCCACATAGATAATAATATATGTTATGTCGGTTCCTCGAGAGTAGATGAAGAGCGAGTGATTCGACTGGCTGTGGCAAAAACCAATGGTACGAACAAAATCA